>BQNB010092568.1:0-26583 GCA_026074375.1 Tanacetum coccineum | reverse complement strand
AAAAACAGCATACGTATAGGCTAATAGCATAATATAAATCATATCTGATGGTTCTGTTTTGAATATAATTGAAATCAGCGCCATAAGGTACATGGAGACAATAGGTGTTACAATTGCGAGACTAAATTTTATAACAGAGAATTGGTACTGCGGCTCAAGTACTGTTCTTCTGCTTGTGCCGTTTTGATATCAAGTAGCTATTCAGCTGTCACTGGCAATGTACCTGTACGTGTATTCTTGTTAGTTCTTCAATAGTGATCGACACTCATATATATATATATATATATATATATATATATATACATATATGTGTGTGTGTGTATGTGTGTGTATTAGGTTTTTTTTCTATTCCTCGTGATAGTGTTCGTGCAATGATAGGGGACATGTAGCATAAAGTTGAGATCATGTCCTTGTTCTTTTAATCATGGTGTTACGCAACTCATCTCTTTCATGTTAGCCGTATGACTACTTCATTTGGTGTCTCACTGAGACAAGAGAGTTGTCGGAGCTATTCTTTGTGGCATGGACAATGGCTAATGGCTAGTGCCAGAAGGCCCTTGGGGTCAGGGTGTTCCTACCAATTCACACCTTTTTGTAGATGTTAGCTGTATGACTATGTTAAATATCTAATAAACCTTGTCGGTATAACTTCATTATTCATAGTACAAATGCATAACTTCAACCATAATGGAACGTAACCTCACATTGGGGCTTGGCCATATCTATCATCTACTACTCACTTGCAATACGACCGATGAGATCGGTACATCTCAAAGAGGATGTGAAAGCAAAATAAAGATTAAAGCAATATTTTTTTTTGTGACACATGTTCGATTGCAAGCGAAGACAAATCTCAGGAGCAAAATAAAGCGGTGGCAAAGCAAAATTAGTAAAGCGACATCCGACAACAAGCGGAGATTAATCATGATCATGCACCAACATCAAATCAAAGAAACAAAAACAAAAGCAAAGCATAGACTTTTTTTGCGGCAGTTGGCTACTGGAGGCGCGTCAAGCGGCCGATGAAGGTGATTGAAGTTGGTTTTTGTGCAGATTTGAAAAGTGAAGTGAGTGGCGTTGACCACGTCCGTTAACTCCACATGGTTAAGAAGTTATGACCATAACAATATACGGGTAGGGTTTTTGCCAAAATTTGTTAAGTAAAAGCGGGAAGGGATAAATGGTGGCGGCTAGGGTTTGACATTGGCAACATAGAGACATCAGCTCATGGCGGCCGGCTACGTCTCGGGATCAGGCCCGCTCATTATACCATGTTAAATATTGAATAAACACCTTCGGTATAACTTCATTATCAATCATTATTTATAAATTAACAATGATAAATCACAAATCCAAATCCAAGAACACACCAAGAATGGAAAAATCAAACACCAAAACCTAGAAGAACACAAAAAACACCTAAGCTTTCTTCTTGCTTGAACTCTTAATGGAGGTTTATACATAAATTGGAAGAGAGAATTTTTGTGAAAATGGTGATATTGGAGAGAGGGGAGCCGCCATTATATAAGGAGGAGAGGGGATGAGGACAAATTTAATGTGTTGCAAAATATAGAGCTAGTTTCCATTTTCTTCACACTCTTTTCCACTTTTAATTCAAGCTTCAAAATTTAAAAGATTTTTGTGTGTATTAGTTATACATGGCCGGCCAATATGGGTCAAAAAGGGGGCAAAATATTTTTATTACCATTTTAAAATATTACACAAAATCTTTCCTAAACCTTTAATACTTATCTTTTAAAGATAGGTTTCACTTAAAAAGGAAGTAAATCATCAAATTAATCAAATTTTCAAAATAATTATATATATTTTTTAGAAAATCCAGCCCCCATATATATATAGGTTATATATATATTTTTTTTATATATTTAGATATATAAATATAGAAAAACCGCCCCCGTAGTAATATATATATATATATATTATATATAAAATATATAATATATATAATATATATATATAATATATATATATATATTAATTACTTTAGGTTATATTTCCATTATTTCCAAAATTCATGACTTAAGGTTTTTTTTCCAAATTCTTTTATTATACCTTAAGTTATGCTTTAAAATTAATATAGTGAAATAAAAAATTCAAATTTTCAAAATTTAGGTTTTACATTTATAGTGGGGAAACTGTCAAAGTGTTCCGGGCTATCGACCTCTTCTTCTTTGATTTCTTCTTTAGTTTCTTCCTCAAACTCCTCTTCGCTTTCCACTGTCATCTCGTGATCCTTGTACTCGGTTGTACTAGACTTCACCTTTTCCTCTTCCTTAGCTTCATATTCCTTATTTAGTATAACGATTGAGTTAATGAAGTGAAAACATTTTAGGGATGAAGGGTTTCTTTTTTGTTCAGCTAGGGATGACTGAGACAGATATTTTTGGGAGAGTAGCTTTGATAGGCTTTTGATTCCCTTGCTTCGAAGCTTCTCTTTTGTAGGGTAGTTGGTAGACGTGAAATGCATTTAAGTTGTGGGGCTTTCTATAGTGTTACGAATGGGAGTGTCGTCAAGCTTTTTAGAAATGATTTTCCACAAAAGATTAATTTTACTAATAATGTCATCTTGCTGTTATCCAAGTTGAGTTCTCAGGCTGGATAGTCTTTTCTCTTGATGAGAGTCAAAATCAATTAGCGCCTTCTCAAGCTTCGTTTGGTAACTAGACGAGTAGTTGGAGAACGAGCCATTCTGTGTGCTCGTGAATGTTTGGGCGTGTGCCCAGTTAAAGTTTAGCTTTCCCTTCCAAGGATTTACGGCTTTGTTAAAGCTTCTTAGTCCTTGGTTCATAGCGAACTGCCTACTTCCCGTTACGTCGGTAAGCGAGGATGCATATTTAACAAAGTCTTGTTTGAGATTTTCCATGCAGTACTGAGTGTCATTTGGACCACTGCAGATCTCACATGAAGAAGTGATCTTATTCACTTGAGTAGGTTACATCAGAGCGATATGAGCTTCCATCAAACATTGAACTTGATTTTCGAGCTCGATGAGGCGACGTTCGGATGTACTCTGGACATCTTGAGGCAAAGTTATTTCCTTGACTGGCTTAGCGAAATCCCTTAGGTCATTCCAACTTTCATTGTCATAAAGGGAGAGGTCCTCTAATAGTGCCTAGGATTCTTTGGCATTTCTGTCATGAAGCTGCGGCCAATTGGTAATGGTTCATCTTGTGGCGAGAGTGACATGGTCATAAAAGATTTGGACTTGGAGCTAAAGGTTGATGCCATGATGAGGGACTTTTTGGAGTAAGTCCTTGAAACGAGTCCATGCTTCTGAGAGAGATTCTCCTTGATGTTGTTGGAACATCAGGATATCATTGCGTAGTTTTGCAGTCCTTCTTGGTGGAAAGACTTGAGAAAGAAAATGAGTAGTAAGATCCTCTCATGTGGTGACAGATCCTGCTGGAAGACGTTTAAGCCAGTTGCTAGCTTGATCGCGAAGGGAAAATTGAAAAAATACAGGCGCATTCTTTCCCTATTTTCACCATCAAGGTCAAGTGAGTCGACAAGTTTTAAGAAATCCTTGAGGTGTTGGTTTGGATCCTCATACCTAAGTCCGTGGAATGAGCATTCGTTTTGCACCAACCGGATGGTGTCGGATCGAAGAGATACCACATTGTTCCCTACAGGGAGATCAATGGTATTCTTGTAGCTCTTATGGCTACGTTTGGAGTAATCTCTAAGAGTACGAATAGGATTCGCGTCTCCTATGGTGGTTGACGAGAATGGATTACGAAACAATTAATACAAAGAGAATATAGACTACAAGAAAGCTAATATAATGAAAATAAAATCTCAATTGAAAGGATTCAAGCGAGTGTAACTAAGCTAAACTAAGTTCGAAACCTAACTATTCCCTACGCAGCGGCGCCAAAAACTTGGTTGCGGTAGTCATAGGACTTCAACAAGAAGTTTTACAATTCCCTAGGCAGAGTACCTAATCTTTGTAGTGTAGTATAGGCAAGACTCGGGGGGTTATCGTTCTCTAAGGGAATAGGTTGGGAAGGCTCAACAGGGCTTAGCCAAGATCTACGGGATTAAAAGGAGAATATTTTTGTATTTTTATATTGTTGATCCTAATAGGATAGATCTTGCTTAGCTTGTATAAGGCTAAGTTGTATTGAATAAATTCAAAACAACTATGATAGAAACTTTGATTGTGAATAACAAAGACTATGTGGAATCTAGTCAATGATACTAAGAAGAATTTTAATGAAATAGTAATGAATAAGATTAATAACAAAACAATTTACCAAACTTTCAGCCTCAATATAATACGAACACTCTTAATAGTGTTAGGGTTACAAAACCTTGAAGCTAATTGATATAAAAAGATTTCTAGGTATCTAACTCTATGCCCTAGGACCTCCTTTTATACACCAAGGAGTCCTAACTGACTTACAATATTTTCCTAAGTTATCATGATCTTCTAAACAAATAACTTATACGTATCTTTTACAACAATATCTCATACTTATCACATAAGCAATTTTTATCTTTTCTCTGATAAGTCTTTGATCTCTTCTTTGTCAGCATAAACTCTTCCAGCAATTGTAATCTTTAAGCAGTTGTAACTTTCACACCAACAGTAGTAACTTTTGTACCAACAACACTAACTGTGTACAAACAACATTAACTACTTAGAAAGTTTTCTTCAATCTTTATCAGCAGTACTAAGTTACACTAGCAGAAGTAACATATACTAGCAGTAGTAACTAGCAGTACTAATATACACTAGCAGTAGAAACTTACACTAGCAGTACTAACTACTTAGCATATTTTTCATTAAGATTATTAACAACACTAATTTATACTTAGCAGCAGTAACTAATACCTTAACACTCTTAACTTCCAATTAGCAGTAGTAATTTCCAAACAATATCAAGAGGTTTTTAATCCTAACAATCCTTCCCTAAACTTGATATTCTTCTTCAAAAATCTCAAGTTTCTTTATTAAAAGCTTCATAATCACCAGGAGGATGCTTCCAAACACATCATTGTTTCTTGAGCTGTTTTGTCATAAGCATAAGAAGTTGATAACACATTTCATTCAGATGATCAGTTTGAAGCTTCTTGTTTAACATCTCTGTAATTATTGCTGGTGTAAGGGGATATCTCTTCTCAACCAACATAAAGAGATGCATGTCTTGAAACCTCACAAAGTGTACTCCGTAGGAATCAAATAATTTACAAATCAACACTTTGTTTCCTAGTAGATTTCTCCAAACTGTATCTTCTATATTATGCTCAAACATTGTCCTTAGATCACCCCATAGTACTCTCTCATATCCCTCTTCTGGTCTTGTAGATCCATGCTTAGCTTTCACTAATTTCCATAGAGTTTCCAAATCTTCACTGTCAAAATCTCTAAGCATCTGAATCATTGATGAGTACCTTTTTGAACTTCCATTAGCTCTTATGATTTGAAATAGACTGATCTTTCCTGTTTTAACAATCTTCCAATAAATAATGTTTGAAGGTTTAGTAGCTAATGGTATAGCATCAATTGCTACTTCCTTTTCATTAGGAACAACCTTTATAAGCTTTTTCATCTTAGTTTCTTCTTGATCATCATCTATCTTTTGCTTCTTTTCCTTCTCTTGTTTTAGCTCATCACCTACCCTCTTAGAACTACTTTCTTATGCCATCTCCGCTTTAGCTTTTTTTGAGCTCTCTTTCACCAACTCAGTATCCTTATCAACAAACATGTTTACCCTTGTCATAGCTTTATCAAATAACTTCTAAATTTCTGCAAATTACTTGTTCTTCAATTGACTTTGCTTGTGACCAGCCATGTTTTTCAGATAAGTTGACATTGTACTTTTCTTTTGTGCTTTAGTTGGTGGCTTGTTCCTCTTTTCTTGAGCTCTTAATGCTGCAAAGTTTTCTTTCTCTTATCTAAGAGTTCTACAAACAATCTTGCCTTCTGTTCATCTGCCAATTCTTCTTACTCTCTTGTTAATAATCTTTTAGCTAATAACCTATCAGCCTATATCATTGCTTACACATTATCCCATGAAATGTTGGCTTCTTTAACTTTCTTAGCCTTCTCTCTTGCAAGTCTTGTTGTTCTTCTTCTTTAGCTTGTAGCTTAAAAGCAAGTTCTTCATCAAGTCTTATTTATTCTTTCATATTTAAAGGCTTCTCAGGTTCAATCATCTTAGCTTTACCTTTATCTTTGATGTTTGAAGGTATTGGTGTTAGTGTTTTTCTTGTTATAGATTCATCAGGATCTCTAAAAGTAAGGCTTTTAGCTTTGGGTATTGTTGAAGGTGCTGTTGTGGTTGTACTCTACACTGGCTCTTGTACCACAATCTTAGGTTTTACACTCCTTAATTCAGCCAATGCTTGAGCCAAAGTGATCTCTTTAGCAGTAATTGTTGCAGCAACACTAACTTTAGCAGTACTAACTACTTTTTCTACAACTTTTTCACTTTGCTCTGCAACAAACACTTCTTCACAATTAAAAATATCTGTATCAAACATTTGACCATCATCATACCTTCCTTGAGTTTCATCAACCAATGTAACTTCAGTATCTTGGTCAATGTCATCTATTTTCCTCCCCTGTTTGGATGCATCCTCTTGATCACCCAAACCTTCATCTTTAGAGGAAACAACTTGTGTAGATCTACCAACCTTGAATAGTCTTTTGATCCCTGGAGTTTTTGACTTCCTTTTCTTTTCAGCTTCTTAACTCTCTTCTTCAAACTAGCAATCTCCTGTGCTTGAGCAGTCTTTGTTGTCTCTAAGTCAAGAACTCTATCCAACAATTTTGTATAAAGGTCTATCAATTCCTTAAGTTTCAGCCTGTCCTCCCCACTTCCATGTATGTTAACTCTTGAGAGAGGTGGGTCATTGGATTGTGTAGGTACATTTTCCTCATTGGCAGCCTCATCTGCTATAGGCTCTGTAGGACCACTGGATTGAGGAATCTTAGTGTCTTTTATTTGTTTTCTCCTAGATTGTTTTTTCTAAGGTTATGATGTTGATGGTTAAATGATGGGTGTGTGATGAGGATCATTTAGCATAGCTGAACATTCACCCATTTCTTCTTGAGCTTAAATCATCATAGTTAGAAATAAAGGTGTAAGTCTTCCAGAAAAACCTTTCCTTTCCCTCTTTATGTTCCTAAAAACCTTCTTGGTGTGGGAAGGTGTAACATAAATCCTTTTATGATTTGACATATCACCAGCTTGTTAATTCAGAAAGACTTGCATAAACCTTGGATACATTAGAAATTTAACACTGCTATCCACATTCTTCACCATACCTTCAAAGATATACTTAGAAAAGTTGAATTTCTTGTTTGTGGCTAAGAAGATTATTGTAGAGGCCATGGTGCTACTAAATTCGTTCCATATAGTAGACTTAGCACTTAGGCATTGCAGAATAGTATGAATCAAAAACTTCCATTGAGGAGAAAAGAAAGCCTTGTAAAATGTAAGTTTCTGAGAAGGTTTTTCATACCTCATTAAAGTAAGTTGCTCAAAAATATCAGCATTGGGTAGACATGCAATTCCTTCAGCATCATCTAATTAAAGATCTATTCTTACACATGTCTCAGTGATGATCACTTTTGTCCCATCCACTAGGGCTTGTAATTGAACTTCTCCATTAATAGTTTTCACCTTTGCAGTAGCCCAAAATTGTTGAATGCACGAAGTGTATATTGTAGGATTAACAGTTAAATTAATATTTTAGTGAAATTAGCATGAGAAATCAACAATTTGTTCAAACCCTTCACTTTCAGCGGGTTTATCAAAAAACGCGACTAAATTGTGTGTATCAGCAAACGGTAGGGTCGTCATTGTGTTGGGTTTTGATGATAAATGATGAAATTGAGTTAGGGTTTATGATTAGAGAGTATATGAAAGATTGAAATCGATTAAATGATTGAATGAAACCCTTAATCAAAGTATTTATAAAACTACCCTCAACAGCATTAACATTCGCTAGTGATTCAACAAGACTACCGGATCAATGATTCTTTTATATCCTACAATTGGTATCAGAGCACATGGGATGATTAGCTAGATTGTATGTGCATTTCTATTGGTTAATTTTGATCAAAAGTTTGGTTTTAAAAGGTTTATAGTCTTGTTCTTGGTTTTCTTTGATCTTGACATTTGATATGTTAAAGTTCATGTTTATATAGTTGCTATAGCCTTCTAGTACCAAATTGTGCAAAAGAAACCAGACAAAAACATTCAAAAGGGTGATTTTTAGGTGTTTTTTTGGTGAAAAACCAA
This sequence comes from Tanacetum coccineum, assembly GCA_026074375.1. NCBI lineage: Eukaryota > Viridiplantae > Streptophyta > Magnoliopsida > Asterales > Asteraceae > Tanacetum > Tanacetum coccineum. The sequence goes on along the minus strand of BQNB010092568.1, from coordinate 18,310 downwards.
AATTTTCTTTCCAGCGAGTTAGGTTACTATTCAAAGATCTTCTTAGCGAGTCAGGTTACTGTACTGGCGTGTTGTCAGCATAGTACACTGTGTTTCATAAAGTACTGTGTTAGCGAGTTGTCATTTTGTGTAGGTAGCGAGTTAGACAGCGAGTTAACCCTTCTTGCAGGTAGCGAGTTGAGGACTAGCGTGTTCCCTAGCAAGTTGAAGACTAGTGAGTACAGGTTTTTAAAGATCTTTATACTAGCGAGTTATGAACAGGAACTATGTCAGTTTAATTTCTTGCTAGCGAGTTGTCAACTCTCTTCCAGCGAGTTACGGATAGCGAGTTACAGGTTAATTGAAGACTGTTTATCTAGCGACTTATGAACAAGAACTCTGTCCAATTTGTTTCTTGCCAACGAGTTATCCACTCTCTTCCAGTGAGTTACTACTAGCGAGTTACAGGTTATTTGAAGACTTTGTCTAGCGACTTGTGAACAAGAACTCTGTCCAATTTGTTTCTTGCCAGCGAGTTATCAAGTGTCTTCCAGCGAGTTACATTCCAGGGAGTTATGGATTTACCTAACAAACCTGTACAACAATTCACCATTTCAAACAATCAATCACCACTTTTAACATACAATCACTAATCATTGTTCGATCAACTTAATCATTTCACAATCAATTAAGATGGCTAATCTTTCGGAAGACATCCAATGTGCCGGTTCTGATACCCGACCACCTATGCTTGATAGGACTGACTTTGCATCTTGGCACCAACGATTTTGACTGTATTGTTGCAGAAGGAAATGAAGGACATCTTGAAGTCAATTGATGAAGGACCTTTTTAAATGGGGTGACCATCTTGAAGTCAATTGATGAAGGACCTTTTTAAATGGGAACATTTCGGAAAACTCTTGCAGAAGGAAATGAAGGTGCCTTACATCTAGGTCTAGAACGACCTCGAGTCTATTCTAACCTGTCACCTAAAGATAAGGAAAGGTATAATGCTGACATTCGGGCAACAAATATCCTACTTCAAGGGTGATGCAAAGGACATATGGGACAATGTAAAGATGCTCTTGGAAGGTTTGAAATTAACAAAAGAAGACCGTGAATCACAATTGTAGGATGACTTCGAACACTTCTGTCAGCACAAAGGAGAGACTATTCATGATTACTATGTCCAGTTTGCCAAACTCATCAACGACATGCGTAACATCAAGATGACCATGTCCAGAATGCAGTTGAATTCTAAGTTTATTAAAAACATGTTGCCAGAATAGGGTAGATTTGTAACAGCAGTGAAACTCAACAGAGGTTTGAGGGACTCCAACTATGATCAACTATATGTGTATCTAAAGTAGCATGGGGCACATGCCAATGAAAAGAAAATGATGCTGGAACGATTCACTCAACCCAATGTTGATCCTCTCGCCTTGATGTCCAATTTTTCACATCAACAGTACAATTTACAATCATCTACAAATTCACCATCCACTTATGTTCCACCACACTTTGCTGACAACAACTTGATTCGGGACTCTCTCCATCGGACAACATAATTAAGAATTTAACCAAACACACTTGACCTACTTCATCCAATCATACTAAATGTACCTTCCTCAAACAAAACAATCAACTCCAGAAACTTCATCTAACCCAAGGAATCAAGCACTGTTCACGACGGCAGGGTTGTTGTTAGAATGTTTGTGTCGACATAATTAGAGGAAAGGGGAACTATGCCACGGGGGTGCAGGTGCAACTGGTTATGGGGGAGCTCAGAATAGAGTTGGGAATGCTAATCTAGGTCAAGCAAGGCAGGTTAAGTGCTACAACTACAACGGTATAGGCCACATAGCAAGGAACTGCACTCAACCCAAGCATCCACAGAACTCCAAATACTTCAAAGACAAGATGTTGCTGATGTAAGCTCAGGAGAATGGGGTGGCATTAGATGAAGAGAATTTATTTTTTATTGCAGGTGGACAAGACAACGCCATTGATAAAGATGTGGATGAGCAACCTATTCAGGACTTAGCACTCAATGTGGATAATGTGTTTCAAGCTAATGACTATGATGCTTTTGATTCTGATGTTGATGAGGCTCCCACGGCACAGACTATGTTCATGGGTAATCTATCATCCGTAGATCCTGTTTATGATGAAGTTGGTTCGTCTTATGATTCGGACATTCTATTGGGTACACGACCTGATCACTATCAGGATGTTGGTTGTGAACTTCAGAAGAACATGAGATGCATGACGATGTTCACCAATATACGTGTTGATTCACATGCTAATTTATATAGTGATAGTATATGATTCTGTATGATCAGTATGTAAAGGCAACGCAGTGCCAGTAGTACAAAAGTAATGTATATTTGTTCCAAAATGATGCATACATGATAATATTTAATGATATTGCATGAACCGCATGCCCAATCTGTCTCTGAACAACACGAACACGTAGTTGAAATTCATTAACTGCTGAACTTCAACATATAAGGAACAAATTGAACTATATGAAGATGGGCCAGGTTTTGAATTAATGGAAAGAGAACAAAGATTGTGAATAATTAAGAATGTTATCAATGGCGTAATATTAAGGAAGAAAATGAAAAAGGGAACTTCATTTTGTAAAATGCAAACTTGCTCTCTACCATCAACCATAAATGTCAATGTAGATAGAAGTTACGTCTTTGAAAAAGGATTTTAAGCAGAAAGAAAACAAATACCTGGAAGAATTTTTGGACATGAAAGCTTTAAAAGAAAAGGTCGAGGATAAATTATACAAACAAGACCAGTCTCTTCAAACAGTTCACATGTTATGTAAACCAAAGCCTATTATATGAACAAAATAAGGTAGCTATTGGCTACAAGAACCCTTTATGCCTCACCCGTGCAAAGCAAGTTTAGCCTGCTCTATATAATGGTTATGAAATTATCAAAAACAATCATGTCCCGGTTTTAGTGCACAACACAGAGGATACCCTAGAGATAGCTGAAATCACTAGGAGGAAAATGAATGATAAAATGAAAGACCCTAAGTGTGTGACTCATAAGGTTAATATTGCACCACCTGATTACTCAAAAGAGAATTATTTAGCGACCTTCACACCATAAAAGCAATTGACCCCTGAGCAAATATTTTGGTCTCAAGATCTCATAAAGATGAAAGAAAAAGCTCTCAAAAAGCAGACTACCGCCTCAAGACAATCAGAGAATTGACGGAGTATCTTACCAATACATATGAAATGTTGTCCCCAGGGTGATTCCACAAAAAGGTCAAGTGAAATTAATTATTTTTGCTTTTTCGGGGAATTGAGGAAAACCTGTAAAGAGAAATTACACCAACAGGGCTCACTGAAGAGGAAAGGGGTTTTGAACAAACCAAGGAATGTTATCTCACCAGGTCATTCCATTTTTCAAAACACTTAAAGAACATTTTGAGGGAATTCAAAAGGCTTTAACTAAAGAAATTAAAGAAATAAAAGACATTTTTGAAGAGTTGGAAGCTAAAGTTGACCAAAATGTTGTAAATAGGAAGCATGATGAGATTGAGCAGAAAAATATTTTTATTGCAAATGATAATTTAATTGTTGATTGGCTTGTCAAAGTAGTGTTTTTATTATTGCAACGAATTCTGGCTTATTGATATCTAGATTTACTGAAATGCATGAAGCCACCACATTGTTCAAAAACGTTGTCTGGAAACATGAAAGTTGTGCTTTCTAAATACGAGATAGATAAGATTTCTATAGATAATCATACTGAATTAGTAAAACGTTTTTCCAATATTTCCAAATATGTTAGATGCTGCTGAATCCTCACCTTCGAGATCCACATCTTCACCTTCCCCTACACCTACATCTTCACCTACACATGAATCTACACATACTCAACCATCCCCTCAACCACCTACACCTCAACCTTCCCCTACACAACCTTCCCCAACTCACCTTGGCTCAGAATATCATCCTCCTACACCCCATGACTCACCTCTCCATGCTGTTCACTCACATGGAAGTGATGAGGGTAGTTTGAAACTCCAAGAATTGATGAATTTGATTAACATACTTTCTGACAGGGTTGGAGTTCTAGAGGCTGATTTGACCAAGACTAAGCAAACCTACAGTTCTGCTTACACTAAGCTTATATTAAGGGTCAAGAAACTAGAGACTCAGATAAAGGTAGGGAAGGCAAGGAGACATTCTATATTTGTTCTTTCAGATACTGAAGGTGTTGAAGATGATTCTTCCAAACAGGGGAGGAAGTTTTCTAATGAAGGTTTTAAAGATGATGAAGGAGTTCATGAAAAAGCAAGCACTGAAACTGAACTTTTTATACAAGAAATAACTCCAACTGAAGTCATTCATGAGCAAGAGGGCAGTGGGAAAGCTAGTGATGAGATTAGTACTGCTGGCAAGAAGAAAGATACTGCTAGTGAAGAAGTTCCTCCAGTTAGTACTGCTGAAGTACACATTAGTACTGCTGGAGAAACGGCTACTTACTCAAGAAGAAGTGCAGAGAAAAGAAAAGATAAGGGTAAAGGTATAATGACAGATGAAGAGCCCAAGAAGAAATCCAAGAAGGAGCTTGAGCAAGAAAGATTAAGTTTTGCTGAAGCAATTAGGATTGAAGAACAGATGCATGAGGAACAAAGGGCTCAAATTGCTAGAGATGCTGAGATTGCAAGACAATGGGAAGAAGAGGAAAAGAAAAAAGCTATGGATGAAGCTGAGTCTACAAAGAAGATTGACTGGAATGATCCTTCAGTCCTTAGATATCATTCTCTCAAAATGAAGCCTAAGTCAATTGCTCAAGCTAGAAGGAACATGGTCAAGTATTTGAAGAACCAAGGAAATTTTAAGATCACTGACTTCAAGGGGATGTCTTACAATGAAGTAAGGCCTATTTTTGAGAAGCTTTGGGATTTCAATCAAAAATTTGTGCCTATGGATGCAGAGAGAGCAAGTAAGAAGCAAAAGTCTCCTGAAAAAGAAAGGTCCTCTGAAAAGATTGTGGAAGAAGAGGATGTTGCACAAGAGGAAAGGGAAGAAGTTGTCAAAGAACCAGCAGCAAAGAGGAAGAAGTCCATTCCTAGGAAAACAACAAGGAAGAGACAAAAGCTGGAAGTAGATACTGAGAAAGAAGAGCTCAAGACATTTCTGGATATAGTACCAAGAGAAGAAGCTCAAGAAATTGATTCTTTATCAACAAAGTTTCCTATTGTAGATTGGAAGACAGTTGTGTTGACAGAAACCTTCATGTACTATCAAGTTTTCAGGGGTGATGGAAGCTCAAAGAATTATAAGATACTAAGTGAAATGCTTCAGGATTTTGACAGAATGGATGTAGAACAACTGTTCAGGTTAGTTAAGGAGAGATACAGTTCTTCAGCACCAGAAGGTTTTGATCTTATGCTTTGGGGAGATTTACACACCTTGTTTGAGCCTGATGAGAATGATGAGATTTGGAAAGACCAACATGAATACAATCTTTTGAGCTGGAGATTACACGATTTCTGTGGTATTCATATTTTGTTGATGAACAATGGATTGGCGATCCATATGTTGACAGAAAAGAAGTATCCCTTGAGTCAAGAGATGTTGTCAAAGATGTTGAGTACAAGATTGGAGGTAGACCATGAAAGTTCACAAGCTTTTGAACTCCTTAGATTCATAAGAGCTCAAGTGCAGAAATGACAAAAGTGTTTGAAAGAATCATCAGCAGTATAGAAGATTTTATTCAGAAGAAACTTGTTGATTTAAAGGACAATCACAAGTTTAGGGGAGGATTGTTGGGAATAAATCTTCATATGACTTAATACTGCCAACAGTACTAAAGGGGTTAGTACTGCCAGCACAAGGTTAGTACTGCCAGCACAAGTTAATACTGCCAATGAAACTTAATACTGCTAATTGAAGAAGTTTGTACTGCTAAATAGTCAAAGCTGATGATATGAAGATAAGAAGGTATGGAGAGCATTTCGGAATATTTAGTTTTGAATTGTAACTGTTCCTAATAGATAGGCAGATATATTTGTAAAGGGCTCCTTGTATTTCTATAAAAGGAGATCCCTAGAGTAGTGATAGTTAGAACTTTAAGATATACACTTAGAGAGAATTTGTAATTGCTTCAAGGTTGTGTAACCCCAGTACTTAGAGAGTACTCGTATTATTTATAATATTGAAGCAGTGATTTTGGTATTTATTGTTTGTGAGTGATCGTTACTGTTTCATACATTTCTCTAGAGTATCAAAGTGTAGTTTCCGCATACACTTTGGTATATTCACAAAGTCTCAATCTTTGTTATTTTGGATTCTTCCAAGGTAACAAACTCTTTATATACTAAAGAATCGATCAAGGCGTGGGATCAACAAGTGGTATCAGAGCCTGTGCTTTGAGATACTTTGATCTAGGGAATATGGAGTTAGAAAATTCTCAAAATAATTCGTTGGCAAAGCTTCCCATACTCAAACTAGGAGAGTATGAGATGTGGGAAATAAGGATTAAGCAGTACTTTCAGATTCAAGACTATGCTTTATGGGAGGTGATAGAATATGGGAATTCATGGGTACCTATTCCTATTACAGCACCAGAATCAGGTCCATCAACTGCATTAAAGATGACTGTGCCTTCAACTACTGAAGAAAAGATCTGTAAGAAAAATGATGTCAAAGCAAGAAGTCTTCTTCTCATGGCTCTTCCAAATGAACATCAGCTTACCTTTAACCAGTATGCTGATGCTCAATCTATGTTTATTGCTATTAAAGCTCGCTTTGGAGGAAATGATGCTACAAAGAAGACACAAAAGGCATTATTGAAGCAGCAGTATGAAAACTTCAATGCTACAAGCTCAGAATCTTTGGATTCTATCTTTAACAGGCTTCAAAAGCTTGTTAGTAGATTGGCAATTCTTGGTGTAGATACTTCTCCAGAGGATTTAAATGTGAAGTTTTTGAGAAGCTTACCTTCAGAATGGGATACGCATGTTGTAGTTTGAGTATGTCATATCATCATACATAATCGCACCTCGCACCGTTTCATTATAATGTATTAAGTATGTTTTCATTTCAAGTTAGGTTCATGTTATATATAGTAATTGACTTGTCAAAATCATGTCATAAATCGGGATTAAAGGGGAGTAAAAAGATTAAGTGATACAACTAAATGTCATTGAACTTCACCTCAATGTTTTCCTATAAAAGTAATTGAATTGTCAGAATCATGTCATAAATCGCGTAAAATATTAAGTGATCAAATAGATGTCATGAACTTGTCAAATCAATGTTTCTATAAAGTAATTGAATTATCAGAAACATGTCATAAATCGCGTAAAATACTAAGTGATCAAATAGATGTCATAGACTTGGCAAATCAATGTTCTTCCTCTATTTATTACCTACTTTGTAACTGTAATGTTACACTTCTTTAATCAACATCATCTTCCTTAAATATTTTCTTGGTAATTTGTTGACAATGTCGGACTACTTTACTTTTAAAATTCAAATCAAAATCATGAATAGACTTCTTGTTAAGAGTTTACTCCAGTTTCGTAGGGTGTCAAAGCTATGGAAGTTTACAATAGACCGTTCCACCTTCATTCGTGATTACAGTTCTCGTCAAAGTGCTAATGTTGTTTTAATTTAACTTATAAGCGCAGTAACGACGATTTTATGACTTATGTAGATGAACAAATGTCCTACACCCCACTAAATACAAATATTTTACTTCCATCCCTGACCCCAATTACAACTTCTGAAGGGGTATGGTGTTTTTCCTATGGTTCTCACATAGGGGCAGTTCTTTGGAACCCATCAATAAGGAATTTTTTTGGAAAACTTGTCCCTTACTTGACGAGTCAGCCAACAATTAGAAAATTTGTGTGGGGTTTTGGTGTCCGGCCTGACACATTAGACCCATCCCTTCTAAATATTTCTATGCCGTTTTACGGAGAAGGACCATGGCAAGTGTTAATTATACTTTGAGCTCAGATACTTGGAACATTATTGAGAATTATTGTTTGCCCCGTGTCGATATAAGACTAAAACGATCGTAGGGGCAAGCAGTTGTAGGTAGTTTTATTTTCTGGGGTGGCTCTAAAATGTTTTTTAATGATGATGGTTCTTCTAACAGAATTTATATGCTTGTTTCATTTGATTTGATTAACCACCAATTTCAGGTATTAGACATACCGAATGAGTTAAGAGGCGAACTTTCGAATCCATTCTATATTTCCCAGCTAGAAAACTCTCTTGTAAGTTCAGGATACCTCATTTTATATGAGAACCGATATATTTGTGCATGGTTATTAGAAGTGGAAGGTGCTTTTGTAACATCTTGGAGAGTGCTATTCATCATTCTTTCCCTAGGATGAAGAACCAATTGTTGAAGTTGATAGCGGCTAACAAACGGTTCACTCATTACAAGTGTACGACTATACGTCTTAACAATTTCATAATATGGGTATCAAAGCTAATGGTGGTTCGTTCTTCATTGGCCCATACAAAGAATCACTAATTCTTTTTAATGTTTAAGAACTTTCGTAGGTTGTTTTATTTGCTTAATGTTTAAGTATGGATGCTTTGTGTTTTTATACTTTAATTTCAGTAATGTTATTTTTAATTTCCCATTCCCTCAAATTTACTTTCCAAATTGATATCATGGTGCAAAGTGTGTCACTTGCGCGTATTTTTCATATTGATATTACGTTCTGTATATTTGTATGATTCTATTTTTTTATTTTCTAAACGCATTATTGAAAAATTAAACTAACGTTATTCATTGAAAGCATTACAACATAGGAAACACAACATGTCCAACAGTACATGGAAATCATTATTTAGACGATTTGATAACCTAAAAACTACAACAAACTACTCCAAACTACTCCAAACCAAGTTTTCCCATGTCATTGTAAACTTCGTGAAGTAGTGCAGTTGAATTAAGTGTATGTTGTTCCAGATGCATATACATTTCCACTGTTGCCTCGAGTAGTTTTATCTTTTCAAACAAGAGCTTACAGTTTGAGCACTCTGCATTTCTTGAAGGTGTTGAAGGACCTGGAAAATAACATGTAGTCGTTGAATTTCCAGGAGAACTAACAAGTAGACGGACTCGTTCCTCTTTCCATAAAAAAAATCACATCCAAAATCATCTTCCCGAGGTTGTTAAAGAGTAAAGAACTCAATTTTTACCTACTAACCAGATTATTTATATATTAAACAAATAAAAAACATGTGATTGTTCACCTTTGATAGTGGACATGCATAGTATAGTTTACCATGGGTCTTAGGTTTATACGATTCTCGCAGAACTACATCTCCGGCTCCACAACGACATGCAAAAGCTTCATATGGCACCATTTTCATAATAATAGTGTTTTCTGTTGGTCGTTGTGATGGTAAGAGTGTGTTTGATGTGTTGGTGGTTGTGACGATAATATCGGGTTTTATGGTGAAAAAAGTGCTTATATATAGTAATTGAATTGTCAGAATCCTGTCATAAATTGCGTCAAATATTAAGTGATCCAATACTAGTCATGGACTTGTCATCTCAATGTTACTATAAAGTAACTGAATTGTCATAATCATGTCATAACTCGCGTAAACTAATAAGTGATCAAATACTAATGTCATAGCTCGCGTAAAATATTCACTAATGTAATATTTAATTTCATATTAAAAATCTAAATTCCAACTGCTACTTTTCCATTATAGATACCCCTTTACCATCATTCATTTTCTTACACAACTTCTCTCGAATATCATTAATTTTCACACACACACACACACACTAGATGGCTAACGAACCAAATGAGGTGCGAGATGCTACCATTAGGCGACTACGAACCGAACAAGAAAAGGGGTACCAGTTGGTTAACAATTTGTTGGGTGAAATAACTCGTTATATGGTCTAGAAGCTAGACCGTGCTGAGGAGGAAACAAGGGTGCTTTCATAACCTATTGATGAGTCACTAAAAACCTTTAGTGTGCAAACTCTGCGTTTGAGATCAGAATCAGATATCCGTATCTCAACATCTTGGAGGCTGCTAGAGAAAAAGTGCTTGCCAGCATAAATAAGAGAGAATAACTCATCAACAATTACCGAACAATCTAATAACTTGTGTTCTCGTATTGTTTCGTTGTTTGTCATGTTTTTTATCAACGTATTGTATTTTAATTTTGTTGTTATGTATTGTTTTAATTATTATGTAATGTTTTTAAATTATGAATAAATATTTTTAATTTAGTTTACGTTTTTATTAATTTCGTACGTTTACGTTTACGTTAATAGTTACATTTCTAGTTTATGAATAAAAGTAATTAAATAAATAAATGGTGACTAAGGTGGGTTTGGTATGAAAGGTGAGTTTTGATGTTGAATAAAATGTGTGTGTTTCATAAAATATGTACCCGTTGCAATACGAAATTTTAAACAAAAATACACGATTCATTCATTAAAATAAAATTACAAATTAAAATACGAAATTTAAACACAATGCAAAATTTAAACACAATACGAAATTTTAACAAAATACAGAATTTAAAAAACAAAACAAAAACTAAATTTGTTGTATCCAATAAATGTTTCTAAAAAGTAGTTGAATTATCAGAATCATGTCATAAATCGCGTAAAATATTACGTGATCATATAGATGTCATGGACTTGTCAAATCAATGTTTTTATAAAGTAATTGAATTGTCATAATCATGTCATAAATCGCGTAAAATAGTTAACTACCATGTTACTCTATTTATACAAACACATGCAGCATACAACATATCTAAAATCTTACTTCAAAAAATGTCGGACAACATACCATTAGAAATTCAAATGGCTATCATGAATAGACTTCCTGTGAAGTCTTTACTTTAATTTCATATTGTGTCAAAGCAATGGAAGTTTTCCATAGACAATCCCGACTTCATTCATAATTACGGTTTTCATGAGAGAAATACTTGTTGTTTTTATTTAAGCTATAAGCAAGATATTGAAGGTTTTATCTATTCGGTATATGAAAATTTAGCATTCACACATGTAGATTCAAATTTAAATATTTTCTCTCTTACACCAATTGCTTCATATGAAGGTGTATGATGTTTTTCATATGGCAAAAATTTAATTCTTTTTCTTTGGAACCCATCAATAAAAAATCGGTTAGAATATTAGTCCCTAATTACACGCTACAACCCAATTCACCAAAAATGATATTTGGTTTTGGTTCCCGTCCTAGCACTCTAGACCCATCCCTTTTGAAGATAAATTATCTGTTATATGGTCAAGGTCCATGGTATGTGTTAGTGTTTACATTAAGCTCGAGAAGTTGGTATAATCTTGATAATTACTGTTTGCCACGTGAATCAATAAGAATAAAACGGTCAGGTCAAGCAGTTATAGATGGTAAAATATTTTGGGTTAATTCCGAAAGGTTTTATAGTGATGATGGTATTTTGTACAAAATTTACATGCTAGTTTCATTTGATTTGATTACTCACCAATTTTAGGTAATAGACATGCCTGAACAAATATGAGTTGGGGAGTTTTCACCTTCGTACTATATTTCCCAGCTAGGAGACTCTCTTATAATTTATAGAAACTTTAGTTTCGATGACTTCCGTATTATTTATGCATGGGCGTTAGAAGTTGAAGGTGGTTTTATTTAATCATATAGACTGTTATTCACCATTCCATACCCAGCAGACCGTGAGCTCAAATTACTTAGATTCAGTAAGGATAAAGAACCAATAGTGGAAGATGCGATCGTCCAACAATGGCATCACTCACTACAAGTGTTCAATCCAAACTTTCACAACTTTCAAAACGTTGGTGTCGAAGCAAACCGTGGTTCATTTTTCATTGGACCATACAAAGAATCACTAATTCTTCATAATGAATGAAATAATCTAATAATATATTAAGTTGTCTCTTTAATGTTATTATTTCGTAGGTTGTTTATTTGCTTAATGTTTAAGTATGGATGCTATGTTTTTTTCTTTTCCGTATTGTATTTTTAAATTCCGTATTGTAATTTTTAATTATATTTTGTAATTTTAATTTTAGTAATGTAATTTTTAATTTCGTATTAAAAATTTAAAGTCCGACTTCTACTTTTCCCTTATAAATACCCCTTTACCATCATTCATTTTCTCACACAACTTCTCTCAAATATTGTTGTCCTAGTTGTAGGATACCTCTTGTTGGATCCCACTTTTATAGATCGAATTCCTTAAACTTGTTTAAGGTTTAGTTATATTAGATAAATCTAACACAACTATAGTAGAAACTTTCTGTTAATGTATTAAAGATTATGTGGAATCTAATCAGTAATAAGAAGAATTTTCAATAGAACAGTAAAACACAATGAATTCAAAAAAACATAAAAGCTCCAATATTATTAAGCAAATAATACGAATACTCTCCTAGTATTAGGGTTACAAAGACCTTGAAGCTATGATAACTCTATGAAAGACTCATTTTATTTTGATACTCTATGAAAACTATTGATACTGTTAATATTAGATCTCACTAACAAAAGACACGATCTGGAGGTCGAATAAAGTAATAAAGATAAATAGTGATAAGTGTAAAATACACATATCCGTTTGTACCTAAAATGACCCAATTAAACCCAAAACACAGTGAAAAATGGCAAAAATATACTTGTTTTTGTGTTCTGTGTGTGCAGGTACGGATATATGAAAAGTCACATGAAAACCGTCAAAAACGGACAAACAAGGACACAAGAACGGAAGAGTAAACAAAAGCTGGAAGCCAAAGCCAGAAAAAGTCAAATCTACAGTCAACTCCAATAAATCTTGGTCAACAAAAGTCAACAAAATCCAAAATATTCCACTTTAGCCCTTCAAGTTTCAAAAGTTGCAAAAATAGTCCCTTAAACCCTAAATGGGCCTCACCCATATCCAAAAGCCCAATCCCTTAGCCCAATAGCCCTTTCATAAAACCACAGGGACCATTCTTGCTATTTCCTAAACCTTTTTTACACTACACCTTTTATAAACAACCATAAGGACTAAATATGCAATTTCTTAAAAGTTTAAAATGATTTTACCCTGAGTCAGTTAAAACAAGGGGGCAAACATAGGCATTATTCACCCATCGTCCCCAACATTAACTCAAGGTAAAACGAGAGGGCAAATCCAAATTAAAGGGTGCTTAGGTCAATTCAAGTGATCGTTAACAAGATGGCAGGGTCAAATTTGTAATATCAAGGGTTTTCATTTGTCTACCCAAGCATCAAAGCCACATGGCTATGGAGAAAGCACAAAGGAATGAGGAATTTGCACTACATTCACTCAGTAAACTAGCACAAGCTGTCACATCATGAGAATGACAGCTTGGCAATCCTTGAGCATCCACATTTGATCCAACAGCTTACAATAGCCCTCAAATGATTAAAGAAATGATTGGCTGAGATTGATGGGCGCGTCTAACAGATTTCAGGCCTAGAAGCTTCAGGGATCGGCTATATATAGGTTCTCACCTCTCACGCACACACATCTAGTTTTTTAGTAGCTTTTAGTTTAGCTTAATTTCATTTTTTAGCTTAATGTAATTTTCCTTAAATGTTTTGTAATCTCCTTTTTAAAGTAATGTAATCAGTTTTTTATTAATGAAATTTAGTATTTACATTCATAAGCTCTCTCTCTTTTTCATTTTATCCTAAATTTTAAAGCTAAATGCTCATAAGCTCCTATAAGCTCAACAACTCTCATGAGTCTCTAAGCTCATGATTTGAGCTTAAATTGGTCTTAATCATACTTAAAACTCAGCTTAAGTACTTTTTTTACCTTTGCTAGTTGAACTTATAAAGCTTTTGTGAATGGAGATCAAAATGGAAGGTATCTCCAATAGACTTTACTACCTAAAGGCTTATTCATAATCAAGGAAGCTTGTAGTTGCCCCTCATTGGGTCTCTATGTTCAGATCTAAGGTTTTACTGTAAGTCTCCTTTGTTTTCCTCTTTAAGTTTTCTATACTTAAAGTGCTTAATATGTATAAACTTGGCTTATTTTTTTGGTCATATTTTACTGCTTAATTGTGCTTTTTGTTCGGTCTTAATTGTGGCTTAAAGTTAATAAGTTTACAATCTTTTTTAAGCTTTATAGTTATTAATCTAGATTTTTTTAGTTTCTAGTCATATAAATCAAAAAAAATCCAAAAATATTAGTTAAATTAGTGTAGATCCTAGAATTTTGCTTAATCAGTTGTTAGATCATGTTAATTAAGTTGGTTATAAGCTGTTAATTATCTGGTATTAATGCTTTGTTAAGTGGATTCTCATTTTAAGCTTAGCTCAAATCTGCCAAGTTAAATAAAGGGGTGTTTGGTTTAAGCTTATTTGACTATCAAAAGTCAAAAGTTTTTGTGCAAACCTTTTTAGACAGCTTTGATTTTAGTTAAAAACATTAGGAAAAGAGTTTTCACAAGTTAGTGTTTAAAAAATTAAAAGAGTTTGAGCTTATTTTAGTATTTCTGCACCAGGGGAATTTACATAGTTTTCACTTGTGCAAATTATTGAACCAAGCCATCTAAGGCTTGGTTATTGCTTGTTTTGTGTTTGTACACACTCAACAAGAGTGTTTAGTGCAGGTTTAACCCTCTAGGAAACCTGCACAATTGTTGCTTGCCTTTTGCCAAGTACATCAGTACTAACAGCAGTTAGTACTGCTGTTACTTTAGGGTAAATTTTAGGCTAGTTACTTTAGGATCTTAGGGCTTAATTTCTTATAGCTTATAGTAGGGTATAGAGTAGATACAGCTTAATATATAATAGGTCTTATCTTTCAATTTCTAGCTTAAATTCCTAGGTAAAATTTAGCTTAAAAGTCACTAAGAAGCCAATAAACAAAAAACAGTAGCAAGGTTAGATTAGCTTTAAATTTTTCTTATAGTAATTGCTTTTATGACTTAATTAAGTGGCTTATAGTAGGGTTATTTAATTCTGAAAAGCTTAGCTTCTGTCTAGCTTAATTAAGTAATTGAGCTTAGCTAATTATAAGCTTTTTTGTTTATACTTAGTTTTTCAGTAATTAGATTAATACAAGATAATGTTAAGTGATTTTTCAGCAAAGTTTTCTTTTCATTTTTAGTTTAAATACATCATAAGCTTCTTAGATCTCCTTTTGCTTTTCAATTTGAGCTTAAATTGAGCTTTTTATAGCTGTTTAAGTGAAACCAAGGGCAAAAGCCCACTTTCTGTGAACAGCTTATTCATAAGCTGTTTTCAGAGCTTATTTGTCACTTTCAGACAAAAAGTCCAGTTTTAAAGTTGCTCTAAATTAGTTCTTTAATAAGTCCTAATATTCAGTTTTGTACAAAAAATCAAAAAATAAAAAATTAAGCAAAAAGTTAGGGTTTGCCTGCCTCGAACCCACGACCTCCCTCTCAACAACCATACATGTTAACCAGTTTGCTACAATAGCTCATCCATCATTGTTTCCTTTCATTAAAAACTTGTACACGTTTTAATTTCCCTTTTCATTTATAAGCCGTAGCCTAATAAGCCATTTTCACAGCTTATATGATAAGCTGAGTTGAATCTTATAATTTTCTAGTAATCTTTGTTACATTTTAGATTTTTCCTGAATTTTTCGTAGTTTTTCATCAATTATTTTATTTTTAATAGTTTTTCGAAAGTTAAAATCTTAAAAAATCAATAAAAAAATAGAAAAAAGTTTTATAAAAATACAAAAAAATAGTTTTTAGTTTTATAAAAAATAGCTTTAGGTTTACATTCAGTAAAATCATTTTTACACCTATTAGATTTTAATTTTCATTTTTAAGCTTTAATTTCTAATTTTAAAAATAGGATTTTAATTTTAAAAATAGTTAAAAATAGTTTTTCTGATTTATTATTTATTTTAGACTTTTCTAAGTTTAAAAATCATTTTTTCAAATTTTTAGTACTTAATTTGCTATTTTTTAAGATTTAATTAGATTAAATTAGATTTTAATTCATAATAAATTCAAAAATAATCAAAAAAATGTTTTTCTTTTTCCTAAAATTTTCTTTTGTCTTATCTTAGGTTTAGAAATTTAGTTTAAATTTTTAGAAGTTAAATTTAGTTTACTTACTTATTAGTCGCATTTTATTTGGGTCCTTTAATCGTTTTAGTGCTTAAAATTGTTTTTAATTGCTTGCTTTTCTTTTAGTTTAAAGTTATAGAAAACCAATCAATCTTACGTACCAATTCAAACATATCCTATATAAGGCGAGGTTTCAATTTCTCAAATCATTGGGAAAACGTAACCCGGGAAATCATATTTTCGGTAACATACGTATAAATATATATATATATATATATATATATATATATATATATATATATATATATATATATATATATTTTAAAGAGTGAATTTTCCTTAGGGAATTTTCTTAATTGCTCTTGTGGAAATATTATATAGTGTATTATATCCGCGTATCAAATTTTTGGCGCCGCTGCCGGGGATTTGAGTTAACGAATCTCTCGTTTTGTGTTTGTTGATAAGATTTGAAGATCCTTTCGTCCTCGAAAGTTTCATTTTTGTTAAAAATTTTCAAAAAGTCAAAAAAATCATAAAATATAAAAAGTAAAAAATATTTTTCTTTTCTTTTTAATATAGCTATCATAAATAAAAAAAACACAAAAAAATCAAAAATATAAAAAAATTGTCAAAAAAAATTAAATAAACAAAGTTGGTAAAAGAACACCAACAAATAATATCTTCAATTGAGATATTATCATAAATAAGTTCCGGTGAACTTGAAAAGTTCCCAAATCGAACCAAAGATTTAACACTTGCCATTTGTGTCTCTACGAAATACGGCTCACCTTAAAAAGCAATTTTTAAGAGCTACCGTGAAGTAGTTGATTATTTGGTTTAAGTCTCTTTCGTGTAACCGTTAAAATTTGTTGTGAATAAAAATTTTAAAAATCAAAAAAAAAATTAGTGTAAAATTTTCTTTAATTATATATTTTTTATTTTCCTCTCTTAAAGTTGCATGCGCACCTCGTTAGCAAACTGCTAAACGAAACCTGTCGACAACACAACAACCCTTCCGGTTGTTGTTGAACCTTGTAATTATATATATATATATATTAAGAGTGAATTTTCCTTAGGGAATTTTCTTAATTGCTCTTGTGGTATTATATATTAGTATATATTGTCGAGCGTATCAAATTTTTAGCGCCGTTGTCGGGGATTTGAGTTAACGAATCTCTCGTTTTGTGTTTGTTGATAAGATTTGAAGATTCTTTCGTCCTCGAAAGTTTCATTTTTGTTTAAAAATTTTCAAAAATCCAAAAAAATCATAAAATATAAAAAGTAAAAATATTTTCTTTTTCTTTTTAGTATAATTATCATAAAAACATATTAAAAAAAAGAAATTTAATAAACAAAGTTGGTAAAAGAACACCAACAAATAATATCTTCAATTGAGATATTATCATAAATAAGTTCCGGTGAACTTGAAAAGTTCCCAAATCGAACCAAAGATTTAACACTTGCCATTTGTGTCTCTACGAAATACGGCTCACCTTAAAAAGCAATTTTTAAGAGCTACCGTGAAGTAGTTGATTATTTGGTTTAAGTCTCTTTCGTGTAACAGTTAAAATTTGTTGTGAATAAAAATTTAAAAAATCCAAAAAAAAATTAGTGTAAAATTTTTCTTTTAATTTTAGAATTTTCCTTTTTAATTCTTTCTTTTTAACTGCATGCGCACTCGCTTGCAAACTCGTAACCGTAACCGTCGTCAACAACAACAACAAACCCTTCCGGTTGTTGTTGAACCTTGTAATTTAGAAGTGCCAATTCCCGGACAAACCATAGTTGCGATGGCGGATCGAACGTATGGAGGAACTTGCGGATCAACTTTCGACCTTAGTCGAGATTGTTTCTAAAAAGGTTGTTGTCCCTCCCGCACCAGTTAAGGCGGTTGAGGAAAATTATGTTACTTGTGGTGGAGCTCATGCATGGTATAATTGTCCGGCTACTGATAATAACCAAAACGTTTGTGCAACCACGGGAACTTATAATCAACAAGCCCCACCAAATCGAGTTAGTAATCAAATGGCACCACCAGGTTTTGCTCCGGTGCAAAATCAAGGTCAAAATAGGAATTATAACAATCAAGGTCAAGGGAATAATTTCAATCGAGGGAATGAATCGCTTCTTCTTACCCCTTGTTATATACCAATAAATATAAATACACAACAAGGATCAGAATCCGCGAGACCGATGAAACCGGAAGTAGTATAGGGTGTCTCCGGGTCGTTATGTCCCAACGAGGCTTGAATGGAAAATCGAAAGACGAATT
>BQNB010092566.1:0-22171 GCA_026074375.1 Tanacetum coccineum | reverse complement strand
GCCATTAGACTGCAAGAACAAATGGATGAAGCTCAAAAGGCACAGATTGCAAGAGATGAAGAAATTGCTAGACAATGAGAAGAAGAGGAAAGGTAAAGAGTTATGTCTGAAGCCAAGTCATCTAAGAAGATAGATTGGAATGATCCTTCGGTCATAAGGTATCATGCTCTAAAGATGAAACCAAAGGATTTTGACCAACATATTAAGCCTATGGATTTAAAGCATGGAAGTGAAAAGATGAAGTCTCCTGAAAAGATTGAAGAAGAAGATGTTGATACACAAAAGGAAATGAAAGAAGTTTCTAAAGAATCTAGAGCAAAAAGAAAGAAATCTATCTTCTAGAAAAAGCACAAGAGTAAGAGACAAAAAGTGGAACAGATGATGAGAAGAGAAGATCTCAAAGGATATTTATACATAGTTTCCAAGAGAAAGTTGCAAGAAGATGTTGAATCTCTATCTACAAAGTATCTAATTGTAGATTGGAAGACTTACACTTTGATAGAAAATTTCATGTATTATCAAATCTTCAGAGGAGATGGCAGTTCCAAGAACTATAAGGTTTTGAGTGAGATGCTTGAAGACTTTGATAGACAAGATGTAGAGGAGTTGTACAGACTAGTCAAAGAAAGGTATAGTGCTTCAAGAACAGAAGGATATGATTTGATGCTTTAGGGAGATTTGCATACTTTATTTGAGCCTGATGAAGAAGATGAAATATGGAAGAATCAGCATGAATATAATGTGATAAGTTGAAGTTTATACGATTTTTGTGGTATTCACATTTTACTGATGCAAAATGGTATAGCCATACATATGCTGACAGAGAAGAAATATCCTCTAAGTCAAGACATGTTATCAAAGATGTTAAGTAAAAGATTAGAGGTTGATCATGAGAGTTCACAGGCTTTTGAACTTCTAAGGTTTATAAGATCTCAAGTGCAGAAGTAGAAGAATGTTTAAAAGAATCATCAGCAAAGGAAGAAGACTAAAAGATTTAATTCAGAAGAAACTTGATGATTTAAAGGAAAATCACAAGTTTAGGGGAGGATTATTAGGAATAAATCTTCACAAGAGCTTAATACTGCCAAGATATAACTAATAGTACTAATGGAGTTAGTACTGCCACTACAAACTTAGTACTGTCAATGTTAGTTAATACTGCTAGAAGAAAAAGTTAATATTGCTGATGGTTAATGCTACTGACTTGGAGATAAAGATGTTGACTTGAAGATAAGGATGCAAGGAGATAATTATGGAATGTATATCATTTATGTTTTAGGAAGATTTATATATGATTATAATTGTTATTGACCCTAAAAGTTTGGTAGTTATCTTGTAAAGGACTCCTTGTGGTGTATAAAAGGAGATCCTAGGTTAAGGTTTAATATACGCTTAAGAGATAGAGATACATCTTAGAGAAAGAACGTAAAGCTTCAAGGTTGTAACCCTAGTAATACAAGAGTACTCGTATTATTGATTTAATAATATTGAAGCAGTTTGTTATTTGTTCACTGTTCTTTGTTTGGTACTGTTCCATTGATAAATACTTCTAGAGTATCAAAGTGTAGATTCCGCATACACTTTGATATACAAACAAAGTCTCAACCATTGTTATTTTGGATTCATCCAAGGTAACAAACACTTTACAACGTAAAGAATCGATCAAGGCGTGGGATCAACAAGTGGTATCAGAGCCTGTGCTTTGAGAAACTTTGATCTAGAAGTAATGGAGTTGGAGAATACTCAGAACAATGCTTTGGCTAAGCTTCCCATGCTCAAACTCGGGGAGTATGAGATGTGGGAGATCAGGATCAAACAGTATTTTCAGATCCAGGATTATGCTCTATGGGAGGTCATAGAGAATGGGAATTCATGGGTACCTATTCCTGTAACAACACCATCAGAAACTGGTACATCAACATCAACAAAGATGACTATGCCTTCTACTACTGAAGAAAAGACGTGTAAAAAGAATGATGTAAAGGCAAGAAGTGTACATAATGTAGTGATCTTTGAGCTTAGTTCCTTTGACTTGTGTGATCTTATAGCATTCTTTGAGATCATCAGCTACATTAAATCTCCAAATCATCATTGTGGTAGTGTTGCCTCCATGTGATGTTGTGACCTTCAGACCAGCATGCTCACACTTTTCTAGATCATGATAGCAAGCATCAAAGTTGCGGAAGCTGTGTTGTAGGTCTTTCAGTTATCATAATGTCCATGATTAAGAATATGAGGTGTGAGCATGGGGTCATGAATCAATGTGTCTCTTGCCAGCATCTGTTATCGTCGGGATTCCTTCATGTATATGTTAGTAATAAACAAACAAAAGTGTCTTTGTTCACTTTCATTGAATAAGGTTGCAAGAACCACGGTTCCCCGTTAATCAGTATAAATACTGCTTGTGATCAAGTAGAATTTCGAAGAATCTCCTTGATAGGGTTTTCCAGCTGTGCTAGCTATTCTAAAACTGCAGCGTCTCAAAGTAGATAAAGCACGGAGTGAGTGAACTAGTGAATTAGAAACCCACCGATTAATGAGAAAATGATTTGAAAATCAGTCGCGTGTCACTTAAAAAAGAGTTTTTGTAACGCATCAAAAGTTTTATATCATAAAATCAAATTTCATCAGAAACATATTTGTTTTGAAAGATATACACAGTCAATGTGCTTGAAAATCAGTTGTTGAGCACATCGAAAGGTTTTTCAAAAACAACTTGTCAATTCATATACTGGAACAAGTTTGATTTAATTGGAATCGTCCCATCGTTGTTTTCCAGTTGTCACAAGTTTGATCCTTAAAAGGATCTCACAAGTTACCTACCAAGAGCTTGTTTGATGATGGCTCTAGAAGGATTTCCATCTTCATTGTGAGTACTTACGTATCACTTGGATGTTCTGGAAATACCACAAGGATAATGCGTAGGACTCTTAAGATCTTGCTGTTATCACAATGTGTGATGAACAAGCATAGTTTGTATTAATGTCCTAATGAGATTTATGGATAATTTCATGGCTCTAGACTCAATAGTGTACTTTTGGTTTTAGTAGTCGGAGTCTAGAGTTCTGCCACCTTTTCAATATCGTCTAACTCGGAGTGAGAGAGACGATAGAAATGTATTGATCTCCCAGAGAAATGAAACAAGAATCCTTTGAGGGATCTTGAGTGGCTAGGGAGGGTTGTGCAGCGTATCACTGTGTAACACCCCCAAATTGGGTCGCAGCGGAATAAGGGTCCGAGGCGTGTTACTTCATAGATCAATAACACAAGATATATATAGAACGACCAAAAAGTCGTTTTAAAACTGATACATTGGATTTAACAAATATTTGATACAAACAGCCCAAAGCTTTAACTTGTTCCTTATTATTATTACAAAGATACTGGTTCACAACACATGAGTTTCCCAAAATATAATACAACCTATCTGTAGCATGACATCTAAAACAAAAATCTCCAATTTTCTCCTTAGCACCTTCATGCTTACTGATCTCCTGAATAAACATTGCTTTAAAAAAGTTCAACAATAAGTGTGTTGAATTCATAGTTGATAATCATAATATGCTGGACGCTAGACTTTCCCCGTGATAAGGCACACATGCAGACATCACAAAAATAGGATTACATTTTCCTAAGCTCACAACACTGTAAGCTCGATGATCTTTCTTGCAATAATATTATATATTGCTAATTTCTGCCCGATTAGATGTTCAACCCGAAAATATCCCAATTCGACATGCTATACGTTCGTTTCTTGGTGATAGCTAGTCACCCGAACGGGGGGAGGTCGTTTCCCCAAAGTAGATCTATTCATAAACATTGCCGCTCACATAATGGTCAATTATCAATCTACATCTATGCAATTGACAGTCCTGATTAAGGGGCTCAACTTGGGTTATCGCTACTTAGGCAAACATGTAATCAATATAAAATATCCACTTGCGTCCAATTTATAAAACAAAGCATGTTTCCACCCCAAGTTATAAATCATTGAAATCGTAAAAATATGGGGCTATGAACTCACCTTTAGTGAGCGAATAATAAGAATATCACAGATAATGCGCCACGCAAATCGTCAGATGCAACCTATTTAAATTAAGGTCGTATAAGTACTAATTCTCATTAAAGTATCCCTCACCATGCATAAGTCTATATAGCTAATCACCATCTAAATGTTTGAGTGAAAACATGTTTATAAAATTAAAACGTTTATAAACATACTTTTAGTAAAATCATCATAACTTTCGCGTTTCTAATCCGTTTCTTGCGTTTCTTATGCCCATCTTTTCGTATTAAGATGAGTTATCGATATTTGACATTTTTATAATTTTGGTCCCCTGATGAACAGTAACTTTTACTGTTCACACCAGGCATGAGTTTTATTTAAATCGTATTTGTTGTCGTAAAACCCGTAAATGTCGTATTTTATTCGTTATAGCTCCGTTTTTAGTGATTCTTTCGAGGACGTTCTCGTTATTGAAAATCCTATCAATTTATAAGGTTTTAAAAAATATAACTTTCTGTCATGAATAGTGTTTTTACTGTTCATAGTTTATAAAATTATTTTTATAAACTTTTAATTATCGAAAACCCGTGAAATTCATAACTTATTCGTTATAAATTGAAAAATCATGATTCGTATCATTTTAGAATCCTAAAAATAAGTTTTATTTGTTAAAATTAACCAACTTGCTGTTTGTTAAGGTTTTTATAAAAGTTATTTTATAAAATCCGTTAAATTAACGTATAACTCGTTTTTAACGTAACTATTTCGTTATTTATCCGTTCTACAAGTTTCTTACCTTTTCGGAATCGTCGTGAAATGTATTATCTTATAAAAACATAAAATAAGTATATTTTTATAACACTTTTGGACAGAATGTTTAAATAACTTTTATAAGTCCATTTTTGACTTTGTTTTTATGTTTTACTACTTTATACTTTTTTTCCACAAGTCTTATGCTTTATATATATGTCATGTGTCATATATATGTTAAGTCCATAGGTCCATCAAAGTCCTCATGTGTCCAAGTTTTATAAGTCTTTCATATTACTTATAAAACATAACTTTCATATTTACCATAAATCACTAGTTTTACATATGACTATTTTTACATAATAACCATAAGTATACAAGTCTTCTCATCTTGTTATATCCTTATTTTAATGATCATATAACATTACTATAAGTCCATAATTAACCTTAACATGTCATTTGTATTTCTTTCACTTGAAACATATTAAGAAACTATTATAAACCCTAATTTATACTTAATCATTTTTACACCAAATTAACATGGTACATTGTTTTCTCATCCTTATTAACATGATATAAGTAATAACACCACATGTATATTAGTGTACAAAATGATCATTTCAAGTATAAACTCCATTTTCATGATAAAATCCTAATTGGCGATTTAAGCTAAAATAGAACTTAACATATGCATAAAAATGAATATTGTAAGAACATGAAGGGTTCTAGTAGACCTTATGATGTATGATGATGATGAACAAAGTAATCTAAACCCTTGTTTAGATAGAAATCCAAAGCATGCACCAATGAAAACCCTTGTTTTTTTAATAAAACCCTAGCTTCCTTTTACTTGATTAATACTTGAAAATGCTTAGCCAATGCTTGGAAACACCTTAGAATATCTTAGGATGGATGTGTATAAGTGTGTATGGGTTGTATAAAATTTTGTATGGTTTGTGTATTGTTGTTGGTTTGAGCCGTGGGCTATAAGGAGCACCAAGGAAGAGTTTTGTGATTTTTTTGCTAAGTGTTTATGCATGTGTGAGCTATCTCTTATAAGTTACTTGTACATATAAGTCCTAGTAGTAAAAAAGATTGCAATAGTGAGTCAACAACATATGGAGGGTCTTGAGGAAGACTTATGGTCCTAGGCATGGCCATATGCACTTGTTGTTCCCTAATAGTTGAGATTATCTCATGAAAACTAGGAATGTGTTTTGTAGTTGATTTTTGGTGATATTTCTTTGCATTTTCTAGACCATATCCGGCCATAAAGTGGTATGAGGGATATATTTTTGTAGTTTTTATGTATTGGGTATAAATGTGGGTATTTGTTGAAGCGTAGAAAAGTTTTGGTGGTTCCGGGAGTGCCTAAACGCAATTTATCGCGAAACGTATACACTTTACGTATCCGATAAAAATAAAATGAACAAAGTTAATAATTATTCTCAAAATAATTACTTAACCCTTGCTTGATGTAAACATTTAATTGTTTGATGCCCGTTTACATTGAACGCTAATTTTTAACTTACGCGATTTAAACTTAATTCATGAAATCACAAGCAAACGCGTACAACGCTAAAAATAAATAGTAGATTTATCGACGTCGTCAATGACTTAAAAACACAGGGTGTTATATTATCCACTAGGGCTTGCAATTGTACTCCCCAATTAACCATTTTTGCTTTGACAGTATCCCAGAACTGTTTAACATATGAACAATAGATTGTAGGATTGACGCTTAACGCATATTTGATAGGGTTTGCATTCAGAAAATCAACTATCTCCTTAAACCCTTCACTTTCAGTAGGTTTCTCCAAAAATGCAACTAAATTGTGAGTATCAGCAAACTTTTGATTCGACATTGTGTTGGGTTTTGATGAAAAATGATGAAATTGAGTTAGGGTTTATGATTAGAGAGTATATGAAAGATTAAAATTGATTGAATGAGTGATTGAAACCCTTAATCAAAGTATTTATGGAAATACCCTAAAAAGCATAACGTTCACCATCAGTTGTAAGTTTTGCCTAACAACATTAACTTTCAACTAGTAGTAGTAAGTAACCCAACAATAGTAACTCAGTAGTAGATTAAGCCTAACTTTGAATTACCAGTATTAACTCTAATTCTTTTCTAATCAGCATTTCCATCATCAAATTAATATTTTAACTTACAAATTCGCTCTGTCTGTTTTTGATTTCTCTCAATTCTTTTAGCTCACAATTCTCTCTGTCTATTTTTATTTCACACATCTCTCTTTCTATTTTTCAGCTCACTATTTCTCTTAATTCTTTTTTCTCACCAGTTCACTCTATCTGTTTTTATTTTCACACATCTCTCTTTCTGTTTTTTAGCTCACTATTTCTCTCAATTCTTTTTCTCACCAATTCACTCTATCTGTTTTTATTTTCACACATCTCTCTTTCTGTTTTTATTCTCACTTATTCTCTCAATTCTCACAGTATTAATTATACTTAACAGTATTAAGTATAACTAACAGTATTAACTTAGCAGTATTAAGTATAACTAGCAGCTTTAATTATACTTAACAACAAAAACTTTTAAGTTACAAGTACTTACTCCAATTTCATCCTTATTAGTTTTTTCATTCCATTCCAAACATCATTTGTGTATAATCCGCTACATATTAACACAATTAACCTCCCTTCAATCAATACTTCAAAGGTTAAGCATTCCAATACTTGCAATCAGATATTGAAATCTGCTAACATCAAATGATTTTGTAAGCAAATCTGCAGCATTCTGGTCTGTGTAAATCTTGATCATCTGGATAAGCTTCTTCTCATAAGAATCTCTGATAAAGTGATGCCAAATCTCAATGTGCTTTATCTTTGAGTGAAAAACAGGGTTCTTAACTATGCAGATAGTACTCTCATTATCAATATGAATCTTAGTTTGCATAAAGTTATATCCACAATCCAGCAATTGATTTTGGATCCAAAGCACCTATCTACAGCAATTGGAAGCAGCTATATACTCAGCTTTAGTTATGGAATTAGCAACCACAGTCTGCTTCTTGCATTGCCATGAGATCAATCTGTACCCTAGGAATTGACAACCTCCTGTTGTGGACTTCCTATCTAAGCTTGCTCCTGCATAGTCACTATCAGTGTATGCCACCAAATCAAAAGGAGAATCTTTTAGATACCAAAGGCCTAATTTAGATTGACCTTTTAAGTATCTAAAAATCCTTTTCATAGCATAAAGATGTGAAACTTTTGGGTTGACTTGGTATCTTGCACAGGCACACACTGCAAATATAATATCATGTATTGAAGAAGTAAGATACATCAGTGATCCAATCATAGATCTATACAAGTGTCCATCTACATCTTCACCATCTTCATCTTTGAGCAAAGGCTTATGGGTTTCCATAGGTGTGCTTGCTGTCTTGACATCAGTAAAACCAAATTTCTTCAAAATCTCAATCACATACTTGTCTTGACTGATAAAAATCCCATTTTCCTTCTACTTCACTTGCAGTCCTAGGAAGAATGTGAGTTCACCCATAGAGCTCATTTGAAACTTCTTATGCATCATCTTCTCAAACTCAATGCATAATGACTTCTTTATAGAACTAAAAATGATATCATCCACATACACTTGAACTAACAGAATATCACTTTTGACCCTTTTGATAAACAAAGTCTTATCTATCTTTCCTCTTTAAAACCCATTGTCCAACAAATAAGTTGACAAGGTTTCATACCAAGCTCTGGGAGCTTGATGCAATCCATAAAGTGCCTTTTCTACTTTGTATACTCTGTCATAGAAGTCTGGATTTTCAAATCCTGGTGGTTGACAAACATAGACTTCCTCTTCAATCTTTTCATAAAGAAAAGCACTCTTGACATCCATCTGGTACACCACAAAGTCTTTAAATGAGGCATAGGCTAAGAATAGCCTAATTGCTTCAATTCTGGCAACAGGAGAAAAAACCTCATCATAGTCTATTCCTTTTTCTTGTGTGTATCCTTGTGCAACCGTCCTTGCTTTATTCTTAATCACAATACCTCTTTCATCATTCTTGTTCTTGTAAACCCATTTAGTCCTAATAGCCCTTTTTCCATTTGGTAAATCCACCAGAGTACAAACCTTTTATAATTTGAATTGCAGTAGCTCATCCTGTATAGCTTCTATCCAGCTTGGATCCTTCAATGCATGAATTACCTTTTTGGGTTCTTGTTGTGATAAAAAGTAAGCAAACAAGCAATTTTGAAAGTCTTTATGGTTTGTTCTTAGCTGAACTGAACTAAACAAACCATGTTCTTTTAAATTATTTGTCATTCTTCTTGTTTGAGGTGCTGAATTCAAGTCTCTAATGATTTGTTCAACTGGATAATCTTTGTGTATTTTTGTAGTTGGAATAGGACTGACAGGCATAAATGCATCTAAATTGTTCATGTCAGCCTCTGCACCAACATCTTCATCATCATCTGAATAAACAATATCTTCCAATTCAAGCATATTTGGATCATTTGGAAGTTCAATGCTTGTTTTTAGATCAACAACATTAACTTCTATTCCATCAGCATTAATAGTTAAACTAACAACATTAACATTGTTAGTGCTGCTTCCATCACTAGCAGTATTAATATTGTTAGTACTGTTAATATTATCAT
This sequence comes from Tanacetum coccineum, assembly GCA_026074375.1. Lineage (NCBI taxonomy): Eukaryota > Viridiplantae > Streptophyta > Magnoliopsida > Asterales > Asteraceae > Tanacetum > Tanacetum coccineum. The sequence goes on along the minus strand of BQNB010092566.1, from coordinate 12,771 downwards.
CCTTCTCTTATATAATTCTTGGCTCCTCTGTACTTTGAACCTCACTACTTTCCCTTCAGTTGGATTTCCACTTTTATTCCCTGGATCTTAAACATCCTTCTTTTCCTCCTCCCCTGATGGTTTGAATCTAGCATTAGGAGAATCCTTTGAATTATGAGAGAATAGTAGATCAATAGGCCACATTGGTAGCAAAATGTAATCTTTGTCAGGTACTGTCTCCATTCTAGCTTTACCTGCATCATCACATGCTTTTGTACCTGCATTACCATTAAAATGATTCCCTGCAACAACTAGCTTATAGTTCATAGAATTTGTTAGTGCATCTATATCAAAAAGCCAATTAGGTCCACTTCCTAAAATATTAGATGTATTTTTACTAAATTGTACATGCAGGTTCTCTTCTACTATCCTAGTTCTACTGTTGAATACTCTGAATGCTTTGCTATTGGTAGAGTATCCTACAAAGAACCCTTCATCAGCCTTTCCATCAAATTTACCTAGGTAATCTATGGTATTAAGAATTATAACAGGATACCCAAATGGTCTCATGAAGCTTAAGGCAGGTTTTCTACCTAGAAAAAGTTCATAAGGGGTCTTGTTTTGAGGCTTGATAACTAACACCCTATTTTGGACATAACAAGCAGTATTAACTGCTTCAGCCCAGAAAGTTGTTGGCAATTTTGAATCAGCTAGTATAGTCCTAGCAGCCTCTATTAGTGTCCTATTTTTCCTTTATGCTACTCCATTTTGTTATGGAGTCCTAGCAACATTAAATTCCCTCTTAATACCCTTCATTTCACAGAACTGATTCTTGACCCTATTCTTGAATTCAGTCCCATTGTCACATCTAATCACTTTTACCTTAAGGTCTATTAGATTTTCTATGCCCGTTATAAATGTTTTAAGGATTTCAGAAGTTTCATCCTTAGTGGCTAAAAAGAAAACCCAACTAAACCTACTAAAACATCTGTGACAACTAGGTGGTACATCTTTTTCATTAAACTCTTTATAAATGTTGGGCCAAACAAATCCATGTGCAACATTTGTAATGGCTGACTGATTGAACTAACAGTTTTGGTCTTACAAGAAGCTCTGTGTTGCTTTCCCTTCTGACAAACAACACATGTTTGATTAATTTCAAATAGTTTTGAAGGTAAACCTCTTACAAAGTTTCCCCTTACCATTTTATTAATTGTTTTGAAATTTACATGTCCAAGCCTCCTATACCAAAGATTAGATTCATCTGGTGTGGCTTTTGCAAAGAGACAAGTGAGACCTCCTTGAGGAATAACATTCTTTAAATCAATACTGTACATGTTATACTTTCTAGGAACTTTAAGCAAAACATGACTTTCATCAGTTAACTTAAAGTCTGGAGACAGAACAACACATTCAATATTAGTAAAAAGAACACTATTCTTCTTGTCACAAATTTGTGAGACACTGAAGAGGTTAAACTTTAATTCTATTACAAAATACACATCTTCAAAATCTAATTTACTAGTTCTTATTTTACCTTTCCCAGTAATTTTCCCTCCTTTGGAATTACCTCCAAAGGCAAAAAAAATCCTCTATCAATTCCTTCATAATCTGTAAGATAGGATTTGTTTCCTGTCATGTGCCTAGAGCATCCACCGTCAATCACTCCTTTATCCTTCAAATCTTGTTGTAGATTGCCCTGCACATAATGGTAAGAAAATTAGTTTCTTTTGGGGACCCAAGCCATTACTAACTTGGATCTGCCTTGTGCATCAATATAGTCAAATCTTTTAAAGGACATTGATGCACCATTGTTTCTGGAGACATGGTCTAAAACTTTGTGCTTTGGTCTCCAAACCCAACATGCTGAGGCCTTAATAGCATTTCCCTTGTTTCCCTTAACAGCACTAAGAACTGCTTTTAGCCTAGCAGTATTAACCCTTGTTCCCTTAATAGTATTAACCTTTTTAGTGAAATTACTGTTATTAGCTGTTGTTATTTTGTTAAAAGGCCTTCTAGTAGTTGAATATGCATTATTAATAACATTTTTCATGGGTCCTGCATTATTCACTGCTGTTCTTGATTGAACAGTATTAACTGGTCTAACAACATTAACTAAAATTGGGCCAGACCTAGTTAAGACTGTTCTTGGAACCATGTTCCTTTTTGGACTGGGGTGAGTTAATTTAGAGAAATTTTGTTTGTTCACCCTTTGAACATTGGTCCAAACTGGTTTTGTAAATCTTCCATTATTATACCAGTTATTGCAATCATTCTTTAAATGATCAAAACTACCACACACATGACAAGCTTTGTTGAACATCTTAAAATCACTCCCTAATTTTTGAGACATCTGTTGGTTCCAGTTTCTCTTGTTCCCTCTAGGACTAGGTGTGTTTTGCCTATTTTTATCAACTGATGTTTTCCTAGGAGATTTTACTTGCTCAGTAGACTTAACAAAGTTTATCTTAGCAAAACTAGGTTTATTAAACATCTCAACTGTTTTAACCTTAGGCACATTTTCTTCATCACTATCAGATACCCAATCCTCAATAATTGGGGCTCTATTTTCTTTCCTAGAAGTCTCAGGTTCATTAGTCCCAACAGTAGGCTTTTCAACTACAAACTCACTAACAGACTCATTCATATCAACAAAATCATCTAGAATAGGATAAACTAAATCAGATTTTAGTGGCATAAAAATCCTAGTATAAGGAGGTGGGACAGCATTTTACCCTAACCCTATTTTACACTTATCCATTATCTGTCTATCTAGAAGTTTACTTAGGTTTTTTGATAAATTTTCAAATTTTTGTACTGTTAGTTAAACCTCATCTTTTTCTTTTGTAGCCAACTCTAACTTCCTTTTAAGCTCTGTAATATCTAAATCTCTTAAATAGATTTCACGTTTTAAGATTTTTATATCTTCCTCATACACGTACTCATTTTTCTTAAAGACTAACAGTCTAACTTCTACAGATTCTAAACCAGTTTTATAAGAGACAACACTTACTCTAGCTGTTATTAAGTCTTTAACTAATTGTTCATTTTGTTCTTTTAGATCTTTTACATATTCTAAACAGGATGAACAACAATTTGAGTCATTAGATACCTTAGAGTTTGTAGAAGAACTTGAACTTGTTAAAGAATAAGCCATGAGAGCAAAATTGGTTGGACCTTCTTCTGCTTGGTCACTCCAATCATAGCCAAAGCCATCACACTGAGATACTAAGGTATTTGAAGTAGTTTTTTCAACTGGCACAATCCTTTTAGTAGGTTCCCTGTTCCTGCTGTCTTGATTCTTGGGTGCCCTGCACTCCCTTGCAAAGTGTCCTCTCTTGTGGCAGTTGAAACATTCCACCTTGGACTTGCCAAACCTAATTCTTTCTTTGTTGGCCATGTCCAGCCTCCTTCCAGTATTCTTCTGGAATCTTCTAGCCCTCATAGTTAGCATAGCAATGTTCCACCTCAAATCTATCTCTTCTAGATCATTAGGGTTGATTTGTTGTAGATCTTCATTATCTAGTTATGGAATACTTGGTTGGCTAGCAAAGAAAGAAAATATCACAGCATCACTCAAATTTTCAACAGTTGCAACACCCTGAGTGCTAGCAGTATTAACACCCTGAGCAGTATTAACTATTTTAGTTGCACTGTTAGTGCTGCTAAAAGACAGAAAGGTTACATTGTGTGAGTTTGTGGTTGAGCTAGATGTCCCCTTGACCTTTGATTCATAAGCCTTCAGGTTGTTGAAGAGGTCATCCAAACTTAATGTCTCAATCTCTGGTTTATTCCTCCAAACAATAGTATGCATAGTCCATTCTTGTGACAAACTTCTCAAGAACTTCTGATTGATGTCTTCTTGAGGGATAACTTCACCATGCATATCCAGTTGACTAATTAACTTTTGAAGCCTTTCATAGGTTTGCTCAATTACTTATGTGCTGGATGCAGTAAAGTTTTCATATTGCTGCTTCAAAAGATTTTTTTAAGTTTTCTTTGTAGCAGTATTACCTCCAAATTTGTTCTCAATAGCCTGCATCAGTGTCTTAGCATCCTTATATGAGTTAAACTTTAATTGATGCTCATTAGGTAAGGCTATCAACAAAGTGCTTCTTGCTTTCAACGCTGCCCTTCTTTGTGCCTTCTCTTCAACACTTTTAGGAGGGATAACAGTCTCCTTACCATCAACAGTTTTTGTTACTATGGGTGCATTACCATTTTCTACAATCTCGCATAGAGTGTAATCAATGCACTGTAGGTACTGCTCTATCCTCATCTTCCAGAGATCATACTCACCAGGTTGGAGTATGGGTAGCTTGATGGTTTGAGTAGATTGAGAATATATTGCTTCTTGAAAAAGTAGATATTATACGTAGTAGAGTTTCTTCTTATTCAAAGCTTCTCACAAGCTCTAATACCACTTGTTGATCCTAATAGAATAGATCTTGCTTAGCTTATATAAGACAAAGTTATATTGAATAAATTCAAAACAACTATGATAGAAACTTTGATTGTGAATATCAAAGACTATGCGGAATCTAGATAATGATACCAAGAAGAATTTTAATGAAACAATAATGAATAAGATTAATAACAAAAACAGTTTACCAAACTTTCAGCCTCAATATAATACAAACACTCTTAATAGTGTTAGGTTTACAAAACCTTAAAGCTACAAATAGATTGACAAAACAGTGAAAAGATGATATCAATCTTTATGCCCTAGGACCTCCTTTTATACACCAAGGAGTCCTAACTGGCTTACAATATTTTCCTAAGTTATCATGATCTTCTAAACAAATAACTTATACGTATCTTTTACAAAAAATATCTCATACTTATCACATAAGCAATCTTTATCTTCAATCAATCTTTATCCATTAGCAGTTGTAACTCTGTCAGTAGTTGTAACTTTGTACCAGCAACATTAACTCTGAACACTAGCAGCAGTAACTTATACACCAGCAGCATTAACTGTGTACAAGCAGTAGTAACTACTTAGAATATTTTCTTCATTCTCCACCAGCAGTACTAACTTTACTCTAGCAGTACTAACTTTACTCTAGCAGTACTAACATATACTAGCAGTTCTAAGTTACACTAGCAGTACTAAGTTTATACTGGCAGTACTAACTACTTAGCGTATTTTTCACAATCTTTTTGCTAGCAGTAGTAACACAAACCTTTCTTCTTGAGCAACACTAACTTTGATAAGAGCAACAGTAATTCCAAACAGCCTTATGAAGCTTTTAATCCCAACAATCCTCCCCTAAACTTGATATTTATCTTCAAAATCATCAAGTTTCTTCATTAAAAGTCTTCACCATCACCAGGAGGATGCTTTCAAACACTTCCAGGATTCTTGAGCTGTTTTGTGATGAGCTTAAGAAGCTGATAACACATTTCATTCCAATAGTCAGATTTCAGCTTCTTATTATGTATATCGGTGATTGTTGCAGGTGTAAGGGGATATCTCTTCTCAACTAGCATATAGACATGCATATCTTCAAACCTCACAAAGTGTACTCCACATGAATTATATATTAATTGATGTCATTAGGCGCCAAAAACTTGATTGTGTCGTCGTGTAGGTGTTATTTATGAGTATTCAAGTTTTAAATTTATATTTTCCTGACTTTACCTAAAACAACACTTTAACTGGCAGTATACCCGATCAGATGGAGTTTCGTGGTAAGTGGGGTGTCGATCACTAAGAGCGAGAACTAATCTTTTATTTTATCAATATTTTGGTTAACTAAACTAAGTTAATTTAAACTATGTTAATTCTATTCTATGTTAAACCTGTGCTAAACCTATGTTAATCCTAATTCTAACGGATAAAGGGGGTTTTCAGCCTGAGAGACTAGCACAGGTTTGTGGTAACTTAGATCAACTTAATACACAATAACACACGCAAGCAGACAAACAAAAGATAGAACGGCGGTCTAGCCAAATATAAGAAAATTGTATTAACCATGATTAATCCAATTAAAACGTTGGTTTGTTTATTAAGTTTAATGGGTGCTTATCTCGAGGCGGCATATCATTCTTAAGACTTAGGCGTTACTTCTACCTAAGACCTAGACACGTAGAATTCTGTCACAATTAAACGCATCCGCATAAAGCATCCTATTTGCTGATTATAATTTTTCTTAGGGGTTAAAGCAATGGTGATCTTGTTAAACCCTAGCTCATAGAGACTTTACCCACTTACTGCTTAATGGCAATTTATATACTAGTAGTCCTGATGTATTTCAAAAGCTTTAAATTTATAATACTAGAATTACCGGTAAATAGACCAACACACGGGTAAAAGTATAACCCTCGTATGTAGTATAATCTTTTTAGGTAAGACCAGGTCGTTCTACGGGATTGGGTATTCTAAGAAAAAGTCAATAATATTACAAAAAAGGGATTATCTTATAGACTGTCACGAATCTAAAGATAATAATTAAAATTCAAGATATAAAGGAATGTTTGGTTGGGAAACAAAAGTGGAGATGGATAAACTTAGATAGATAATCGATTCATGAATTTAAGTATAATCGATTAAAGAAACGGTTAGTTTACTTAAATGATCGTCTACTTGTTATAATCAGAAAAATCCCTTATCGCCTTATACTTTTGATTAAAAAAATGTTTAAGTTTGAATTTCAAGTTAGGAAATAATAAATATAAACTTTCTTAACCAAGTTCGTTAGACATATGGTTAAGCATTAAACCTTATTATACTCGGGTTAATAATCATTTTGTTAGCCAATCCTCACAAGGCTAAAATCTAGTTGTCATAGACAAACAACTTGGAAATCAAGCATATAGTCGGAGTCTTTCGACCTATATCCAGACTAGTATGATGATCAAATGGTTATTAAAGAATCCGAGTATAAAAACATCAAGCTTATATTTAGTAAATTCCAAAATTCAACAGTTCATCCATGTTTAATCCATATCACCCATATATTCCCCAACCAAACATGTTAGTCTACTCCATATTGATAAGAACAACACACAAAACAAGTATGATTGATTCAAAAGTCATGATATAGAAATAGAGAAACGTGTCATACCAAAATCAAATAGCAAATATTGCTCCTGCTTATAAGGTTTTTCTTCGAACAGAGATTACAACGATTTTTCAAATTCAACTATAGTAACACTAACAACTTCTAACACCACCTTCTAAGATCAAATAGTACTTCCCTTATACTAGAACTTAGAATGTGATGAAGAATAAGGTCTATTCTTCAACAATTCCTTAGAACAATTCCCTAACTAGTGATTGTAGGTGTAGTGAAGAGAAGAATGATTGAATTGATTCATTTGAGGAGCAAATTTCATCCAGTATTTATAGCTAAACTCTTATCATCTGTTAGAGGAGTTGGGCAAGCCAAGAGTTGCTCAATAATGGCAATCATAATGATTTCTAGGGAAAAAGTGCACCGTACTTGGTGTTTAATTAAATGGCATTTATTTCGTTTAGAAATACGCCGCACAAAATAGATTGTGCGCCGGACTTTGGCTTTAATCATTAACTTTTTCTTGGATTCTCTTCTAGATTCTTCTTGTAACGACCGTTAGTGCAATCAACTGGATTTCTTTGCATCGTTAGTCCTTTTTTTCATTTTTGGTCCTGATATGAATATTACACAACAAACAAGCAAACTTTTGCAATATTTGATGTGTTAACGTATATATTTAGTGTATTTTCTAGGGATATTTTATGTATATTTAGAGCATTATCAAATCTCCCTATACTTAGCTTATTGCTTGCCCTCAAGCAATCAAAGCGAAAGAATTTTGTTTGGTAAAACAAATATATGGTCACAAGCATAGATAACGCGACAAAGCAACTCACAAATTTTTATAGACAAGATTCTTTTTCACACTCGGTCGATTTGGTAAAATAGATAGTAAACGGAAGTCACTCATACGCGCAGTCGTGAAATGTTCAAATTACCATAGGCTTGTACAAGAAACTAAACTTCACCGACATGGCGTAAGCACCAAACACAAACATCAAAAGAGGTAATATTATTTAGTGATAATACTTATTATTTGTAGAAAAGGTTTATAAGTAAATCATAATCCACTTTATCCGTAATTTAACCAACTATTCTCTCATATCATTCTTTTTTTATTCATTTCACATGGGGGAAACTTGTTTTCCCCCATACTTAAGATAAGCACACTTCTTTGCATATATTAGCAACATTTAAGTTCTTCAATTCAGACGAATAAAATTTTAGATAATTTAATTAAAAATATTTTCGAACAAAATTATTGGTTACTTATATTTATATTTTTATCACCTTTTAATTAGTAAAATGTTTATAACACGTGAACGTATTCCTACTGCGGTCTCATAAAGATTTCAAGCACAGTTCTAGAATTAACAAATCACCGGCACACTCATACAATTTAAATCGATACCAATACTCTATAAAAGACGACAAAACTACATATACACAACCGTAACGACGGATGAGATATCTGCAGTTGCTCATTCCTTAACTCGAGAAAGCTAAAGATTAAATCATCTTAGGTATCAAGAATGGATACCTGAATCCTTAAGATCTAACCCTCACAATTTTTCAGGTTGGTATAAATATGCTAGTAATGTTATCAATCCAGATTCAGATTGCTTGAATATGATCAACAAAATGTTATTTTTCAAAAACATTATTTAAAAATTTTCCTCAACTTTCAGAATTTTTCCACTCCCCCCATACTTAATATGAGCATTGTCCACAATGTGAAAATATTATACAGAAAGATAAAATGGAAAAGTGAAATAATACTTTTCAATTGTGATCGATATTCTTAATCTTTTTCTTCGCGCCAATTCGTCTTGCGCCTTTTTTCCTTTACCTGTTACGAATGTAGACATTGCATAGCACACTAAAAGTAATAATATTCCTAATAGATTAATGATATAAAGTACGATACAGAACCATCATGGAAAATCTATGAAGATAATAACTTGTTCTATGGTGGTTCTTCCGTTGATGCTAATGAGATTCGAGGTCAGATTTTGTTAGATCCCAGTTAACTTCTAATGATCGAATTCCTTAAGCTTGTATAAGGATTAGTTATGCTAGATAAATCTAACACAACTTAGTTAAGAAACTTTGTTTGATAATACTAAAGATTATGCGGAATCTAATCTTTAATATAAGAAGAATTCTACAAAAGAATATAATTCAACAATAAAAGCTCCAATATTATTATTACAAATAATACGAATACTCTCCTAGTATTAGGGTTACAAAACCTTGAAGCTATGAACTATACTTATCAAATCGTTAAAACACACACGTTACACATTCCCCTAGGACCTCTTTTTATACACCAAGGAGTCCTAGTTGATTTACAATATATTCCTAAAACTTAGAATATTCTCTATGATCTATTCTATAAATAACTCATACTTATCACGTAAGTAATCTTGATCTCCAATCAATCTTTATCCTTTCTTCTGTCTTTATCCTTTCTCTGACAGTAGAAACTCTTTCAGCAGTCTTAATCTTTGAGCAGTTGTAACTTTTGTACTAGCAGCATTAACTTAGTACCAGCAGTAGTAACTTATACACCAGCATCATTAACTGTGTACAAGCAGTAGTAACTACTTAGAGTATTTTGTTCAATCTTCACCAGCAGTACTAACTTTACACTAGCAGTACTAACATAAACCTTAGTAGCAGTAACTTCAAGATAATCATGAAGTCTTTTAATCCCAACAATCCTCCCATAAACTTGATATTCTTCTTCAAAATCTCAAGTTTCTTCATTGAAAGCTTCATTAATCACCAGGAGGATGCTTCCAAACACTTCATTGATTCTTGAGCTATTTTGTGAGAAGTTTAAGAAGCTGATATACCATTTTACTGAAATGATCACATTGAAGCTTCTTGTTTAATATATCAGTAATTGTAGCAGGTGTAAGGGGATATCTCTTTTCTACCAGTGTATGAATGTGCATATGTTGCATCCTTAAAAAATGAACTCCACATGAGTCATATATTTTCCAATCCAACACTCTGTAATCCTGTTGATTCCTCCATACTTGATCTTAAACATGTGGAACAAACATTGTCTTTAGATCACCCCATAGCACTCTCTTGTAGCCCTCCTCTGGCCTTGTTGATCCATGCTTAGCTTTTACCAATTTCCATAGGGTTTTCAAATCTTCCCTGTCAAAGCTTTTAAGCATATGATTGAAGACTAAATACATCTTTAAACTTCTATCAGCCTGAATTATCTGGTAATAGGTTTTCTTCCTTTATTTATGGACCTTGTAGTCAACAATGCTTGGAGGCTTAGTTGCTAAAGGAATAGCATCAATTGCTACTTCCTCTTTATCAGGAACAACTTCTATTAGTCTTTGAAGTTCTGCTGTTTCTTTATCCTCATCCACCTTTTGCTTCTTAATACTTTCTTGTTCTAGCTCAGTGCCTGCTCTTTTTGAACTGCTCTCATATGCTATCTCTGCTTCAGCTTTCTTGGAACTCTTCTACCAACTCAGTCCTATTGTCAACAAAGGTATTCACTCTTTTCATTGCTTTGTCAAACAATTGTTGAATATTGACAAAGGACTTGTTCTTCAAATCTTTAGGTTTCCATCCTTCCATGTTTTTCAGATAAGTACACATGAAACTCCTTTGTTGAGCTCTTGTTGGTGGTATGTTCCTCTTTTCTTCTACTCTCTTAGCTGCAATATGTTTTCTTCTTTGCTCTAATAATTGTACAAATAATCTTGCCTTTTTTCATCAGTCAATTCTTGTTGCTCTTGAGCTTGCAATCTTTGAGCCAACTGATAATCAGCTTCAATTCTAGCCTGAACATCATCCCAAGCTATGTTTACTTCTTTAATTTGTTGAGCTTTTTCTCTAGCAAGCCTTTCTTCTTTTTCTTCTTCAGCTTGTAGCTTGAAGGCAAGTTCTTCATCAAGCATCAATTAATCTTTCTTTGACAATTTCTTCATAGGTTCTGGTTCAACCATTTTTCCTTTACCTTTATCCTGAACATTGATTTATGAATGTTGTTGTAAAGAAACTGTTGGTGTAGGTGCTTGCTATTGTTCATGAATAACAAGCCCTTTTGCTCTGGGTCTTGTGCTCACAACTGTAATTGTTGTATCAGCAGTTGTTGTTGGTAGTTTAGCACTTTTTAGTTCAACAAGTGCTTTAGCCAAATTAATCTCATCATTAGTTATAACAGTTGTTGTAGTTGTAGCAGCACTAACTGGAATTGTACTGGCAGCTTTAACAACAACTTCACTTTTAACAACCACCTCATCACCAACTAAGTCATGTACTCCAAACATATCTATATCAGCATCAAAATGAGTACTAACTAAGTTAATTCATACATTAGCATCAATATCAGCTATCCTCCCCTGTTTGGATGCATCCTCCTCATCCAAACCTTCTTCATCATAGGATTCCACTCTTCTAGACAAACCAACCTTGTATAATCTTTTTGTGACAACCATGACTTGAGCAGGTTAGTCAAACTATTAGTGTTGACTTATGTATCTGTTGAATGAATGGGTTATGTGATTATATGTATTTATATACGTTTATGTGGATTATGTGAGAAATTGGTAGTCAATCTATTAAGTTTGATTATCTCAATGAGATTGGAATGGTGGTGAGATTAGTTAAATTCATTTCGTTCACTTTTGGTGACAAGGAAATGATTTTGTGATTTAAGCGTTTTAGTGATTTATCGTGTAAGTATTATTACGTATACATATTTATGTGTTAGTAATGTTAGGTATGAATAGGTGTTAGTAGTTAGAATAAGAAGGTAATGTGAATTTCTATTTTTGGAAAGTTAGGTTAAAATAAAAATGAAAAGTTATTTCTTTTAAAAGTCTAGTAAATTGCGTTTACACAAAAAAGTATACTCAAATAAGCTTAGGTTTTTATAAAAATTTAAGATAATGCAAATAATTAAGTAATTAATAAATAAATAAATATATAAAGAGGAAATCGGCCAAAAAGAAAGGAAGAAAAAAAAGGAAAACAAATCTTACTCTAATTAAAATTGGTAAAAGATATCTATCCTAAACCTTTTTGTAAACCATATAAATACCAAAAACCCTTCTCCCCCTTGTTTTTAATTGTTTCAGCCAAATTTTATCAAAGGAGGAAGAAGAAAAATATTTTTTTTTAAGTTTGGTAATTTTTGTGTTCAAGATTCGAAGATTTAAGGTATAAATTATAATCCTTTGAGTTAATTATCATTAAAAACATGTAATAATTATTATGATAGATAATTAGGGTTTCATAACATCTGTAATTAATGATATAATAAACATGTTATAATGATTAGGGTTTAATTAGGATCATATGGGTGTATTCGTTAGGGTTTAGATCGCGTTAGAATTTGATTTAGATTGGGGCAGAATTTAGGGCTGTGTTGTTTGGCTGATATCTCAATGATGGTAATAGCTTTTGTCAAGTTTCCAGTGCCTATGATGTAGCTCAGAGAGTCTAGTTTCCAGAACATCCGGCCTCGAAGGTTTTTGAGGTCGGGAAGTCAGTCAAACGTTGGTTGCAAGAAAAGTTGTCAAAACATTAAATACGAGTCAGATTTAAGTCAGATTACGAGGTGTAAACCCCCCACTTAAAATTCAAATTTAGCTTAGCCCTTCTACAGGAGTTTAGTTCTATGTGTCTATTAGAAATTCCCCAAAGTAGATTTTGATTTGGAGTCTAAGTATGGTTTTTAGGTCAAAACTTTTTAATGTGCGATCAGATCCGAAACTGAGTAGTTAAAAGTTTG
>BQNB010092565.1:4344-26585 GCA_026074375.1 Tanacetum coccineum | reverse complement strand
AGTGGCATGGACTTGAAGATCGCTAAAACTTGTTATCATTCACATTTTATGTTTCTAGATTTTGGGACCCGCCTTTGTAAAACTCTGATTTTGAATGAATGATAACGTATCTTTTGAACAACATCTCTTTTGAGTCGTTTTCTATGATTATGATTGTTGTATCCATGAAGTAATACCCCAGATTAGCTTCCGCTGCTATAATTTTCAAAATGGGGGTGTTACACCCAAAGTCAAGAAAATGTTCATCAAGCAGCTAAGACAGTAACAACGTTAAATGTGTTGGATTTGCTATTTAGTCCGATGTTCGATGAATTACTCAATGGAACTACTCCAGATGTGTCAAAGTCTTCCGCTGTACATGCTGCTGATGCTCCTGATAAACGTCAACATCGTAACACAACTCACACTTCTACAACAACCGTTGTTGCAGATCCACCTCCATTGAACATTCAAACAACACCCCAAAGTACAAATCAAGCACCAACTCAAGTACCAACTGTCACTGCCAATGAGAACATCATTCAAGCAGAAACCAATACTGAAAATGCACAAGTTGACGACGATGAAGTTATCATCTTTTGTACACTGGTATAAGAACGAGGGGAGGAATCGTCTCGTCATGTTGATTCGTCAAGCATGCATACATTCTATCAACACCATCCTTCTGGACAACGTTAGACAAAAGATCACCCGTTAGAACAAGTCATTGGAAATCCTTCTCAATCAATTAGAACAAGACGTCATCTAGAAACATATGGCGAGATGTGTATGTTCGCACTCACCGTGAGTCGAATTGAACCGAAGAACATCAAAGAAGCCATGGCTGATTCTGCATGGATTGAAGTGATGCAGGAAGAACTTCACCAGTTTGATCGACTAGATGTATGGGAATTAGTCGACAGACCACTTTGCAAAAATGTCATTAACTTAAAGTGGCTCTGGAAAAACAAACGTGATGAGGAAAATACTATCATTCGCAACAAATCTCGTCTTGTGGCTAAGGGATATGCTCAAAAGGAAGGAATTGATTTCGAAGAGTCATTTGCACCAGTTGCTCGGTTGGAAGCTGTACGATTGTTCATTGCGTATGCTGCACACAAATCATTTACAGTGTACCAAATGGACATTAAAACAACATTTCTTTACGGACCTCTGAAGGAAGAAGTGTACGTAAACCAACCAGATGGATTTGTTGACCCATATCATCCTGACAAAGTTTACCGTCTCAAGAAAGCATTATATGGTCTCAAACAAGCACCAAGAGCGTGGTATGATGAACTCTCCAACTTCCTGGTATCCAAAGGATTCTCAAAAGGTTCTATTGATCCAACTCTGTTCATAACTAAACATGGGGAAGACATATTGCTTGTGCAAATTTACGTTGATGACATAATTTTTGGTTCTACGAACCCAAAACTTTCAAAACGATTTGGAAAACTAATGCACAGCAAGTTTGATATGTCTATGATGGGGGAGCTGAAATTCTTTTTAGGAATTCAGATCCACCAATCCCCTCGTGGTATCTTTATAAACCAAGCTAAGTATGCTCAAGAGATACTTAAAAAGCATGGTATGACCTCATGTGATAGCATTGGTACACCAATGGCTACAAAACACCTTGATGCTGACTTGAGTGGTACTTCGGTCGACCAAACGAAATATCGTAGTATGGTCGGAGCACTCATGTACCTAACAGCAAGTAGACCAGATATTGTACATGCAACATGTTATTGTGCTCGCTATCAAGCAAAACCGACTGAGAAACATCTCACTGTGGTTAAGCGGATCTTTCGGTACCTTAAAGACTCCATTAACATGGGTCTCTGGTATCCGAAGGACACCAGTTTCGAACTAACTGCTTTTTCAGATTCGGATCACGCGGGTTGTCTCGATTCACGTAAGAGTACATCTGGTGGCATACAATTTCTAGGTGGTGATAAGTTAGTCAGCTGGTCATCCAAAAAGCAGGATTGCACCTCAATGTCTTCAGTAGAAGCCGAGTATGTGTCTTTATCTGCGTGCTGCGCACAAGTTCTATGGTTGAGAACTCAGCTCACATATTATGGCTTTCACTTTGATAAAATACCTATGTATTGTAACTCAAAGGTAGCCATAGCCATCTCGTGTAATCCAGTCCAACATTCCCGAACAAAGCACATTGATGTCAGATATCACTTCATAAAGGAACAGGTTGAAAAGGGTATTGTTGAATTATTCTTTGTCAGAACTGAATACCAGTTAGCTGACTTGTTTACTAAAGCTTTATCGGAAGATAGGTTTAAGTATCTTGTCAGACGACTCGGTATGAGATGTTTGACTCTAGATGAACTGGAGGTTCTGGCAAATGAATCTGCTTGATCCATCAAACATCAATTTGTAAATATTTTTCTTCTCTCTTTATTTTTCATTTATAAAAAAATTTAGAAAAAGAAAATACAAAAATATAAAATCTATAAAACAAAATATAAAATCAGAAAATTTCAAAAATACCAAAAAGAATCTTCTCGACATGTCTCTTGATATCGATAACATTTACGTACCTAGAAATGTTGATTAACATCGACACGGGCGTGTAAATGAAGTTCGAGCAGGAGTTTCAAATGCTTTCAAAACATGTCATTTCTAAATTTTCTCATAATGACTTATGTACTTTTCAGTGCATAACTCGGACCCGAATGTAAAAGGGAAGTGTACGTTTCAGTGCGCTTACTCTTTAAATAGAAGAGAAGTCTTCTATCATGTGTTTTAAAAAAAAATCGTTGAACACAATTTGTAAAAAGAACTTTCAATGTCAAATTATCTACAATATAATTTGTGGTATTTTTCCATAAAAAGTGGTATTTGTTAAAATTGTGTGTTCAACACTCCCTTTCTCGAATAAGTTTTAAAAAATTATGATTCATTTTATGTGAATCAATTTCTGAGGGGGAGCTTTATAAAACAAAGCCTTTTAATGTGTTGGGTACATCTCATAAATGTCAATTTTATGTATCCAAACACATTTTGTGAAATTAAAATGTAGAAATTATAATGTCAATTAATAATATACATTGTTCACTAAGGCATCACACTCCGTCTTCAACATTTTGTGGTGTCATATCAATTTTTCATTCCAATGTCAAGTTTTAATAAATATTGGTATCCCACATATACTGTTGAAGGGGAGCTATATGGAAATTGAATTCATGCAATATCGTGGTATAATTTTTCTCCCCATGGAATTTTTCATGTCAAATTTTAATCAATTGGTATTTCAAATACTAAGTGTTTTATTATTTAAAATAAGGGGAGAAAATGTGATTAAAATATGTTATAGACGAATGTGATCTTTAAGACTCTAAGTGCAACTCTTTCCTTCATGTGCTAAACAATTTCGAATCTCAGAGCACATGTGTAGGGGGAGTATTTCAAAATAACAATGTCAGAAAATGGTTTTATGGTTCGATCAATATACACAAAAACCTATTAATTTCACGACGATTTTGAGTAATATAAGGTGGTTAGGATTAGGAATAATTCCTATGATCAAACTAGAACCTTTGGGATCTACACCAAGGATCAATCCATAGTTAGAAATAGCAGTCCTCTAGGTATGTGATTGGAGAAGACATGAGATACAAGAGAAAAATGCTGACTAAGATTGAGCTACCACTTAGAACAATCACAACAAGGGTGTTAGTTAATGACGTCTTGGTACGCATTGTAAGGGGTGAAGAATGAATAGAAAAATGTATGGTTTAAAGGGTGAAAACAAAGCAGCCCTACTAAACCAACTTAGCAGAAACCGGGTCAAATACATAATCTATCAAAATCACAAGATGAATTTCTGTTATTGGTAGACGACATCATATGACCAAGTGATGCATTACACCAAACCCTTACTAGCCCGGATATTGTCAAAGATATCTTGTCTCATTTGTAATGGAGATACACACTTATCTATTGACATCTCACTCCGGTTATTGTTGTATTGAATAGGTGGCAGTCTGCTTCAGCCTCAGATTACTATTCCAAAGTGCACAAATCGACTCTTGATCAGATGAGATCAAATTATTAATCTCATTAGGTCACATGTAAAATACACTTGTTGAACCACCATAAAGTTCACAAGTTGTAACAAAGAGTCCTACGCTTTATCCTTGAGATCTACGCCTGAACCAATCGATGTGATACTATAGTATTAATAGTGAAGATGGAAATCCTGCTTGTGCAACGTAAGACAAGATTCTTGGTAGGTGTACTTGAAAGATTCTATATGAATTACAAGCTTATGCAACTGGAAAGAAACGATGTGACGTTTCTATGTGAATTCCAAAACTTGTTCTAGCCAAAATGAATTGACGACTTATTCAGTAAGATAGTAACTATATGATTCACTCTTATTCGTGTTGTCTACTTTGAGCCGTTCCGGTTAATCGAGACTAGCAAGCATGGTGAATCTAATACATATGTGTTAGAAGATCTCTACGCTTTAAGCTGGAAAACCCTTTCAAGGAGAATTTTTGAACCTACCTGATCACATATATAGTATTTATATATAAAACAGGAAACCGGAGGGTTATTGCAAAACCGAACTCAAGATGATTAACAAGGCATATTCATCTTTTATTGCTAAAGGTCTTTTTTAGGTTTAGTTGACGGTGTTGCAGCCTTATTCCAGTGAATTCGGATTCATTACACATGCTCATACTCAAGTCTTTCAAAGTCTATCGTTCAACATCAGTTCGTTGATTTAAACTTCCTCACCATTAAAGAGCCATCAAAGTCAAATAAAGAATCGTATTTTTGGGAAGATTGTTAAACTTATGATCATATATGTCAAACAAGAATGTAACAAGTATGAGCATAGGTTGGTCAGAGCAAAGTGATACAAGATCTACATACTACTAATAAACACTTAGTTAAATCAAGATGATTCAAGTCAAGGAGATGATGCAAGATTAAAGATCTTAAGAACTCAAAGTCAAAAGATAAAGGCTCAAGATCAAGATCACGAGGCATGAATGAACAAAGCCATTACAAACAAGACAAGACCAAAAGAAGGCGAAGCTCAAACGTCATATCATCAACGTTGGGGAGATCAAAGAAGACCTCAACATTAGGGGAGATTGTTAGCCTTAATTTTATTAAGTCAAACAAGAATGTCATCGGTCTTATTAAGTCAATTAGGTCTTGTAATGTAATAGGCTAGTCGGGTATTAACGGGCTTGGAATGTAAACTAATATTGTCCATGTACCGGGCTCAAAGCCCAAGTTAAACCAAGCCCGGCCCACTAAGTAAGCCCATGTGCCAAGTAAATGGCTAAGGGGAGGGTGTTGGTTGCATTTGTTTCATTTGTAACTCACCACTTTCTCTCTCTAAATCTAATATTCTCCAAGTTATCTTTCTCTCTCTATTCTTATTATTTCGGCTTATCTAGCTTATTTTGTTTGCTTATTGTGTTGTGATATGGATTAAGTATTTGGTATAACAGTATCGAACCGACTTTCGGACAGTATAAATAGAAAACTCAAACACGAGTTTTAAGTGTGCTAAATCAAATTCTCGATACCTAAACCACAAAAGTCAATTTTCAAAGGAGAAAAAGAACAGAAGAGGTCTTGCAACGTATTCCAATCCATAGAAGACAACGTGTAATTTCTTATACTTTTGTAATCGTTCAGTTTTTGGTATCATTTCATTAAATCGGTTATTTACCTTGGTCTTAAAAATTAATTTGTATTTAATTACTGATGTTTGAAGCCTAATTCCTTTGGGTATTAGCCAATTATTATGTGATCTGATTGTTTGGTTTTGTTTATATCTCGATTGCTTAATATTTATCAAACGTTGTATGCTGTTTATTGTTTATCAATTTTATACTTGTTATACGTACTTTTGTATTGCTGACCTATCATTCGCAACTGGATCTTGTGATAGGACCAAGTAATTAGATGCCGGGATAGCTTATCATATAGTGTTTTATACATCTAGATATATGATCACAATTATTGTCCTACTAAAATAGTGCTTAGGATACGCTTCTCGCTTAACTAGTTAACGTATATTGCATTTGTTTATTAAATGTTTGACTGTAGGTGATTCTAAGTAATTCATCAAATAATATTTATTTCCATTGCGATAGTTGACAAGTGGATTCTAGAGTATAAATTGCCATTAAGCAGTAAGTGGGTAAAGTCTCTATGAGTTAGGGTTAACATGAATCAATCACCACCATTGCTTTAATCCCTAAGATAGATTATAATCAGCAAATAAGGAAGCTTTATGCGGATGCTTTTAATTGTGACAGAATTAAAGGTGTCTATGTCTTATGGATGAAGTCCCGCTAAGGCTTAAGAATGGTCATGTATACTTCGAGATATGTTATCTTTGACAACTGAACTAATCAAACAAATTCTAATCGGATTAATGTTGGTAATACAGTTTTCTATCATAAGGCTCGACTGCTTTTTTTATCTTCTTATTAATTTGCTTGCGTGGGTTAATGTATATTGATTTGATTGTAGTTCACCCAACCAAACCCGTGCCAGTATCTAAGGCTGTAAACCCCTTTTACCTGTTTTGAATTAGATTAGAAACTAACATATGCATTGCATATGTTTGACTTAGATTATGATTATGAGATTAGATAACCAAATTATACAATTATTTAGTGTTTGTATACCAGCACTTCTAGTGTTCGACTCCCTAATTACCACGCGAATCTACCACCGGACTGGGTTCTCTGCAAGTTAAAGTGTTGTTTTGGTTTAGTCTGGGCAAAATTTAATGTTAAAACTTGAATCATAAATATATTCACAAAACATCGAACACTATCAGTTGGGTATGCGTTGGGAGTGGTAACCTTGTGTATGGTTTTCAACCTTGAGTTGATGGAGAGTAATATATAAATACGTATTGATACAACTGGTGTTCATGCAAGAACACAAAAAACATAATGTGGAATATTTTTATACTAGCAAAATTGTAATTGCCGTAACGGGTGGAGCTTAGTAGGAGGGTGAGTTAGGGTTTAGATATGGAAAGGATTGAGGTGGTGTGTGATTGACATCCCATGTTAAATTTTATGGGGTTAATCGTTTAAGTGATATATTTTCATTAGTATGTATAGATTTGATTGTTATGTTGGTATATTCATTTGTAACAGACTATGAAGAGTTTTTGTGGCATTTTAGCCGCTTGATTCATATGTTATGAGGGGTAGTACTATCTGTGGATAAGGGATTTTTTTCGTTCACATGCGCTAATTGGTAGAAAAACAGAAATACATAGCTATGTACACAACGATAGTGTCAAAAACCCTTATCATATTTTCATTGTTTTGAAGTACATGTTAGTGCAAATATTGCAATATTTAATCTATACATTTGTTGGGATTAAAATACTTTTTGAAGCTGTTTGGAAGTTACTGCTGCTAAGGTTAGAGTTACTGATGTTAAGCATAACCTAGGGGGTGTTTCTTTTTTGCTTAATATCCTAGATGGAAAATTTTCTTAATGCAACTAGAGAAAATAGATTGTTTCTTTTATGCTTAATACTAAGTATGATGTTTCTAAATGCATGTATTAAAGAAGTCGTTTCCATCCAGGATCAAGTATCAACAAATTCACTACAATCTTTCTTTTTTTCTTTCTTATCCTATCTGACCATTGTTTTTAACATCTTCGGCTCTACCACACCTACTTCCCATGGCAACTAACATACTACTCTAATCCGCCGCCTTACTCCTCATGTGAACCATTGAATTGTCGTCTCGACTCTTTTGATCCCTCAAACATGTTTTTTTATGTCGATTTCATTACCTCATCTTTGTATATGTATAAAACTGCATAAAAGTTACGGGTTTTTTACTCCTTTAAATTCCCTATTTAGATGGACTTGTCTTAAGATTTTAGAAATTTGTAGTAATTGAAGTTTGATTATGTATCATTTATACTTGATTTTTGATTCTTTTGGTTTCCAATACGAGATCATTGTTCTATATGTGATTTTACAAATAAGGGTAAATCAGCCATTTAGGTTTTTGAGATTCTCATTCAGGATGAAAAAGAAACAGGATATTTTGAGACAAGATTATTTCCAGACAGGATTATTAATCTAGACAGGAACTATTACCAGACAGGAAAAAAAGAAACAACCCCTTAGTGCTGTTAGTGATATTAGTGAAAAATATGCTATTAGTTAGTATTGGCTGTTATTCTTGCTGTATGTATTATACTGCTATGGATGTTAAGATGCTCAGAGACTTAGAAAGAAATACTACTAAGTAGTTAATATGGTTAGTATAAAAAGTTAATATTGGTTAGTGTAACTTAGGTACTGCTCGTTTTGTTTGTTACTGGATGTGTAAGGTTACAAATGTTTAGCATAAAGTTAGTACTGCGGGTAACTTAGTTATGCTGTTGAAGAATGAAGAAAATTTTCTAAGTAGTTACTACTGATTGTTTATAGTTAGTGCTGCTGGTATAAAGGTATGCTAGCTTGGTTAACAACTGCTGAAAGATTACAACTGCTAGAAGAGTTTCTACTGTCAAAAGGATAAAGACAAGAGAAAGGATAAAGATGAAGATTGTTTATCAAGATTACTTACGAGATAAGTATGAGATATTTTTGTAAAAGATTCGTATAATTTATTTGTTTAGAAGATCATGATAACTTAGGAAAGTATTATAAGCCTTGTAGGACTCCTTGGTGTATAAAAGGAGGTCCTAAGGCATAATGTATATACATCCAGATATCCTTTATTGTTCTGTTAATCTATTTGTAGCTTCAAGGTTTTGTGTAAAACCCTTATACAATATTAAGAGTGCTTCGTTATGTATATTGAGGCTGAGAGTTTTGGTAAAGATTTTGTTATTTGATATTTTTTATGTTCATTACTATTTCATTGTAATTCTTCTAGTTATTATTGACTAGAGGCGACATAGTCTTTGATATCATAATCAAAGTTTACATAATTGTGTTAGATTTATTTGCATAACTATTCCGTATTACACAGCTATGAATTTCAATGATCCATTCATAGTTGGATCATAACAACGTGGTATCGAGATTGTGAGAAGTTTGAAATATGATGAACCTTTACTAAACACAGATCTACTTTTTTAAGAAGCAATAGACTCTCAATCTACTCAAACCATTAAGCTACCATACTCCAACTGGTGAGTTTGATCTTGGAAGATAAGGTGGAGCAGTACCTAAAGAGCATTGATTACTACTCTAGGAGATTCATAGAAAAATGGTAATTGCACCTATGTAACAAAAACTATTTATGGTAAGGAGACTGTATATCCCTCCTACCAAGTTAATGTGAAGGTACAAAGAAGAGGCAGAGTTAAGGAAGATGCACTTTGCTGATGGCATTACTAATGAGCCATCATTTAAGTTCAACTACATCAAGGATGCTAATGACAATGATGTAAGATATTGAAACAGATATTGAGGTAATACTACTACAAAGAAAACTCAGAAAATTCTGTTGTAGCACCAGTCATGAAAACTTTTTGCATCAGCACAGATAATGGATTAAGCAAACCATATGATAAGGCTTCATAAGTAATTAGTCAAACCTAGAGTGCTTGGTGATGTCATTAAAGGAGACATCAATAAGAGTTATTGAGAAGTTTGTCACATGAATGGACTATGCATATCTATTGTTAGGAGAACAAACCAGAAATTGAATACATTGAGTTTGGGTTGACCTCTTTAACAACCTGACGCTTATGAATCAGAGGTCAAGGGGACATCTAGCTCTACCACAAACTCACACAATGTAGCCTTTCTGTCCTCTAGCAGCACTAACAGTGCAACTAGAGCAGTTAATACTGCTCAGGGTGTTAATACTGCTAGCACTCAAGGTGCTGCTGATAGACTAAACAAACATGTCGAAAAATTTGAGTGTTGCTGCCGATTTATTCCTTCTTTGCTAGCCAACCAAGTACTCCACAACTTGATAATGAAGATCTACAACAAATCCATCCTAATGATCTAGAAGAGATGACTTGAGTAGAACAATGTATGCTGACTTTATGAGGGGCAAGAAGATTCCCGAAGATACTAGAAGAAGCTAGATATGGACAACAAAGAAAGAATTCGGTTTGACAGCTCAAAGTGGAGTGTGTTCAACTGCCACAGAAAGGACCTTTGCAGGATTGCAAGACACCCAGGACATCAAGACAGCATTAAAAATATTACCCCCAAACAAGAGAGCTACAAGAAGGACTTGACAGTTGGAAGAAAATACTTCAAATGACACTTAGAGTCTCAGTGTGATGGCTTTGGCTACTGCTTGGAGTGACCAAGCAAAAGAAAGTCCAACAATTTTTCTCTCTTATGGCTTATTCTTCAACAAGTTAAGTTTTCTACAAACTTTGAGTATCTAATGACTCAAATTGTTGCTACATTTGTTAGAAATTGTCAAAGCTCTTAATGAACAATTAAACATTAGTTAAAGACGTATAGACTCAACTTGGTTAGTGATGTCTCTTTTAAATCTGGTTTAGAATCTGTAGATGCTAGACCTGGTAGTCTTTAAGAAAAGGACTCTGTGTATGAGGAAGATATATAACTCTTTAAAAAGTGAATTATATTTAAGACGATTTAGTTATTACAGAGCTTAAAGGAAGTTATAATTTGCTAAAAAGAAAAGATGAGGTTCAAAACTATAACAACGCACAATTTTCAATCAATGTAAAAGTTTATCCATCTATTAATTTAGATGATTTTTATCAATGTAATAACGACTTATTATATTAAGTACATCCATTTTCACAGGAAAAAATTTTGCTTTCATTTCAACATATAATGACACCTATAACTATGTTTCTTTTTATGTATCACATCTTATATGTCAGTCTATGTTCTAATATCCAGTTGTTACCAATATACGTTATACATTTAAATACTTTTCAAAACGTTATTTCAAAACAAGCATTAAACATTAACGTTTATATCAAAACCCTAATTATATGTAATGTTTACATATAAAATATATGTACAAACTATCAAAGCATGTGTACAAGTGTAAAATGCATAAGTTTTGAATATTAATCCCCTCCTAAACCTCCACACATTGGTTACAACCTCCCTAAAGCTCAAAGTACATTTTGACTATGCATAAAATCAAACGTGATATTTTCCCTCCATTTCTTTGAATCTCTATACTCACCTTTTTAAGAACTTGTTAAAGCTTCCAATGCACACCTTTCTCTTAAAAACTTCCTTAATAGTCCTACACTAACCCTAACCTAAAACCTAATCCTAATCTCAAAAACCCTAGACATACCGTTACACCCTTAAACTAGTTCATAGTTTTTAGAAATCTGATCCGTTGATAAAACATAGGATCTGGGAAAAATCAATAGGATTTGGGTATTAAGTAAAAATACTAGGTTGTAGCCATATGTCTTGTGATCATTTTGCCGGTTGACTCAACCTGATTCGATGTCGGATGAATTAGTTATAGCCGAAATGGCAAAGGTGCGCAGATTCTGCACACTGTAGTAATGGTTGTTATCTCGATACTTTTTTGTATAGTGAACACTAATATGTAAAACTAAAAGTTGTAGAGGACTCAAATATCTAACCATGCTCACTAGTTTGAGCTTAATCGGAATTACGGTTTGTAAATGACAACCATTTTACCAGGACCGATGTTGGCTGTCCAAAAACAGCCATGAACTCGCCACCCCTAAACTACTTCTAAACCTAATTCTAAGCAAGCTAAACAATCTTGCTCCATGACCTCACCTCAGACTTCAGCTAACTTGTTATGCAACCTAGCCACCTACACTCCATCACACCCCTTGTGCACCAGAAAACTTCTCCGTGTACCCCTTGTTAACCCGAACACTTCATCACATCTACCACCTCATCCTAAGCTATAATATCTAGTTCCTAGCTTTCTTTAGGTACCTGAATCCCTTTCCTTGATCACCACACCAAGCTTTACTTGGTCTCTTTACTTCTTCTTTAACTTGGTCATAAGTGTTTTTCTACACTATACATTCACGCATACATACATAAATTTTCAAATCACCATCAAAGCTAATATTACCTACAATGTCATGCGATCTAAAACTAGTCAAAACGCCAAGCCTAGCAGAAGTATAAGAGATTACCAAGCCCTTAGAAGACAAGAATCAAGAAGTAGAAGTAAGCCTTGAAACACCATTTCATAGGCGTACGAACACCCAAAAACCCTTATTACGACCCATTTTCAAGTTTGTAATCTTCAATTTGTTCTTATAAGCTCTTTCTTGTTGTAGAATATTTCATTGCTTTAGATCATGTGTAAGTCCTTTGTTAAAGCCTTGAACCCCAAACCATACGGTTTGGTTTTCCTAAACCAAACATACCCATTTTGGTATTTCATGTACACAAGATAATATGCCAATAAATTGCAACAATTGATTTCGAATCAAAAATATAAATATTTTGGTTTTTGGACTAAATTCGGCAAATGTTTTCATACAAAGGGGTATACATTGTAAATTCTTGAAACTTATAACTAAAGGGGCTAAAATGGTAATTAACCTAAAGTTTAAATCACAAGGGCCTGTCTTGCCATTCTTTAAAGTTAAGGGTTTAAGGATTTTAAAAGTTATATTAAAAGGATTAACTTTGTAAATATATAAACCAAGGGTATATATTGTCATTTTGCATTCTTAAAGTTTAAATACTGTAATATTTTTATAAATTATGAAATATATTAAATAGTATAAGAATAGATATTTAGATAACCCGACACATTTGTCATTATCATTCACCTATCGAAACGTTATAAAAGAATTATGTTATAAATATAACATAATTTATCTTCCGCTAGCTTTTGAAGAAACCTAAAATGATAAAATCTTATCATTTAATCTATAACGTATCACGTTACTAGGGAGTTTTATGTGAGGGGTTTCATTTGGGTAGACATTTTGACAAGTTGCTGGAGTTACGATTTAAAGTGTCCTAGCTCCTCAAACGTTTACTACATGACCTTTGGGATTTGATAGACCCTGACAGTGATACGATGTTTTCACAAGATAACAAACTGTTAAACTTTATAAAATAAAGTTTTCAATCAAACTAAGACTTGACATATTACCTCAGGTTGCGTGACGAGGCCGTTTACTCTCATTTGAATTAAATTTCAAATCAATCAACTACCTTATTAAGGTGAGTTCATAGTCCCACTTTTACATGTTTTCTAAACTCCATGTGGAGATACATGCTATAAACCATGAATACAAGTGTTTTCAACTGTATGCTATCTTGATGTTATATTGCCTAAGTACCTCTATTTGCCATAAAGCCCCACTATTATGAACCGTTAATTACTTGTAACCGAATGTATTGGTTGACGTATGTGTGATTGATCGTGAATTGAAGTCTAGTGGGACTGACCTTCACCCGTCCGGTGTACGGTAACAACGCTCTTCCATGTCCAAATGGACGCATTTCATTTGAGTAACTCGGGTGTTTGGCAAAGCACCACTCGGGGCAACAACTTATGAATAACTTTTTTTAAGGTCTTCAGTGTCATGAGCTTAGTGCAATAATATAATATTGTTTTTCCCATGATAATTGTATTCGTTGCAATTATTACACTTTCAATAACTTGTATTTAACTATTACATTACACACATCCAATGAATTTACTAAACGTTGTGATGACTTTAAACATGTTTATATCAGGTAATTGAGCAACTATGGCAAGGAGTGGCATTGGACTTGAGGACGTCCTAACTTGTTATCATTCAAGCTTTATGTTTTGAAATATGTATTTTGGGTCTTGTCTTGTAAAAAACTCTGCTGAATAATGAATGATAATTATCTTTTAAAAAACGTCTCTTTGTGTCTTTTTCTTTTATTAGTGACTATGATTCATGAAGTAATACCCCAAATTATCTTCCACTGCTATATGTCAAATATCAGGGTATTACAGATTGGTATCAAGAGCCGCGGTTATAGAGAACAAGGTTGAAACCTTAACTATAACTACTTTTTTTGTGAAGTCCCAATGAAACGGATCTTCTTTAGACTTTTTTAAGCTTAGTTAACTTGAATAAATCCAAACTGACTATATGAGAAACTATGATTGTGAATACTACAAGTTATGAGGAATCTAACTTGCAATACTAAGAAGAACAATGAATACTAAACTTGAATATATTTATTGCAAATATTCTGTCTAGGTTACAGAATAACTAACTATAAATTGATATGTGTTTGCTGTGAAAATTGATTTCTCTAACTATGTCGTAGGGTTCCTTTTATACACTAAGGAAACCCTAATGGGCTTACAAAACGCGTCAAGTGATCATGTATATCTATTCCTAATATAACTCATGCATATCACTTTAGCAGTACTAACTATATAATACTAACAGTACAAAATATGAACTAACAGTACTAACTAAACTGGCAGTACTAACATTTGTACTGGCAGCACTAACTATTATAACTAGCAGTACTAATGACTTAGACTATTTTCTAAGTTCTTCAATAACAGCATCAAGTTGAACCAGCAGTACTAACTTCCAAAGCTAGCAGTATTAAATTGAATCAGCAGTACTAAGTTGTAGAAGTCCATAATTCCTAACAATCCTCCCCTAAACTTGATATTCACTATGTTAATCATCAAGTTTCTTCAATATAAACATCTTGATCACTAGGAGGATGTATCCAAACACTTCTTCATTCTTCTAGCTGTGACTTGATAAACTTGAGAAGCTCAAATGCCTGTGTCGCTCTTCAGATTGCTTCTAGCTTCCAGTTCAACATCTTTTGCAGCATTTCCTTGATGAGAGGATACCTTTTCTCTACTAGCATGTTGAAGCAGGTCAAAGTACCATCAATCAGTATTGTATGAATATACAAAAACTTCCTATAATTTCCAGCTAATTAGAGTCCAATCCTGCTGATTACTCCAAATTTCATCCTCTGCATTTGGTTCAAACATTACCTTAAGATCTCCCCAAAGCAACAAATTGTAACCTTCTGGAATAGTGTCTTCAAACCTTTTCATCACTATCTGTTCTAATCTACACAAATCTATGTACATATTAAATTTTCCTGTGCATACTGGATATGATTTATGGGGAAGAAAAACATACTAGTATTCCCATATGCTATGTTAATTTATATACATGATATCTTCCAATATAAACAATTCCCTAACTTATGAGATTCCCAATCAACTATAGGTATTTAGCGACAAATCATTTGGATCCATAATCGTCTTCTTCATCTGAAACAAACTGTTAACCACATTCTTAACTCTTCTTTTTCATGCTCATAGTCTGCAGCTGCTTCTTCATCACTCTTTGCTGATTCTTGTTCCTTCTGCAAAATCCTTTAACTTTTTGCTTTTTTGTACTTCTTCTCTTTTCCTTTAACCTGCTTTTTTTCTTGCAAGTGTTTTCTTTCTACCTTCCCCAGATGGCTGCTAATGACTATCAACCTGCATTTTATGTCTTTAATAGCTTCTGTATCCATTTGCTGAAAGTCATCAATCCACCTTTTCTACTTTTTCATACTCAATCTCTGAATTTCCTCAGTAAGTCTTGTTCTTTACCTGTTGATGAGTGTAACTTACCCATAGCTTGGGTAAGTATATCATCAGCTCTGACTTGTGTTTTTGTGGTGGTTTATTTCTTATTGCTTCTACTTTGCTTGCGGTGGGTGGGGGGGGGGGGGTCGGGGGGGGGGGGGGGGGGGGGGGGGGGGGGGGGGGGGGGGGGGGGGGGGGGGGGGGGGGGGGGGGGGGGGGGGGGGGGGGGGGGGGGGGGCGGGGCGGGGGGGGGGGGGGGGGGGGGGGGGGGGGGGGGGGGGGGGGGGGGGGGCGGGGGGGGGGGGGGGGGGGGGGGGGGGGGCGGGGGGGGGGTGGGGGGGGGTATGGGGGGGGGGGGTGGGGGGGGTGGGGCGGGGGGGGGTGGGGGGGGGGGGGGTGGTGGGGGGGGGGGGGGGGGGGGGGGGGGGGGGGTGGGTCTTGGGGGGGGGGGGGGGGGGGGGGGGGGGGGGGGGGGGGGGGGGGGGGGGGGGGGGGTGGGGGGGGGGGGTGGGGTGTGCCATTGTTTCTTTATTTGATCATAAGAATTCTGATAACAATCTTGCACCCTTTCTTCAAGTGTGTATTTTAGCTTGCTCTTCATGTGTTAGCCTTACAGCCAGTTCATGATTAACATCTATTCTGGCTTGAATTTCATCAAACTGTTTGGCTAAAGCAGCATTAGTATCATCTTCTTGCCTTTGTCTTTCCTGTTGTGCTCTTTCCAACTATGCTAATTCTTCATCATGAAGTCTTTGAGCTAAACTTACATCTGCTTGGAACTTGCAAATACCTTGATCTCTTATCTTGATTTTCACAGGTTCTTCTTCAATAAGTATACCTTTTCCTTTGTCTTTAGGATCAATGGTTGGAAGAGGTTGAAGTGTAGTTATTGATCTGACAGGTCTGACAATTCTTGAAGAGTCTTCTACATCTGTATTTTGCAAACTCCTTTCTCCTGAGCTTTATGTTTCCTTCATCCTTTATAATGTCTGAGCCAATGCACATAGTGACCATCATCATAATCCAAAGACTGTTGTTATAGGAGGAGTCCTTGGTTCAACAGTACTAATAGTTACACCAGCAGTACTAAATGGTGCACTAACAGTACTAACTCCAGTTGCAGCAGCATCAACTGTCTCCTCTTCAACATTTTCAATATGATCATCAAGCTCTTCAAAATCCTTATCTTTGAACATTGGCTTTAACTTGTCACTTATTTCTCCCTGTTTGGATGCATTCTCCTAATCAAACCTTCATAGAAGAGGGGAGTTTAACTTGTCTGTATTTCCTCCTTCTTGGGTGTGAGATGCTTGACTTCCTTTTTCTTTCCAATTTCTTGACTCTTCTCTTTAGGTTGAGGATCTCCACAGCTTGAGCATCCTTTTCTTTCTCTAAGTCAAGCACCTGTGTTGACAGTTTTGTACACATAGTAATCAATTCATCTATTTTCATCCTACCCTCATCACTTCCAGGTGTGTAACCTCCTGTGAGAGGTGAATCATGGGGTGTAGGTGGTACATTATCCGTCAATTCAAAAGTGTGTTCCATACTGCCCTCCCCACTTCCAGATGTGTGACCTTCTGAGAGAGGTGGTTCACTGGGCTGTTCAAGTACTCTCTCAGACCTAGTCTGAGTAGGAGTACCCCCATGGTGTCTTGGCACCTGGGACTGCCACCTGTATCCATTCCCTGAGGAATGTCAACATTAGGCATTGTCGTGGTATGGGTCCTAATTATGTTATCACTGTCCTGTGCTGCATCTAAGCTAGGCAACAATCAGGTGATAGCACTTTTCCACACTTCACCCCTCTCTTATGGAACATCTCTCATCTGCTCCATGGTCTAGAGGCACACTAGTCTGAGGTAACTCAGTGTCCTTTTTGGTTCTCCTACATTTTTGAGTCTTTCTTTTTCTTTGATAAGTAGTTGGAGATGGGAGAATTTGCTCAATGTGAGCTTCATGAAAAACAATTTGAGATACTGCAGTTTGATGTGCTTCAGTTTGGGGTGCTGCAGTTGGAGATGCCACATTGAAAGTGATGCAATTGAGGTTCTGAGACATTTGTTTACGAGGTAGAGAGTGTGGGTTGGGGTAGGATTGGGGTATGCTGAACCTTCACCTCAGGTGCTTGGGTTTGCACTCCAACCAATTGAGGCAAAAAGTGGTAGTAAATGTAGCCCGAAATTGACACTTTTCATTGACCATATTTGAGAATCCTTTCTAGTTGGCATGGTGTCACATTATGTATAATTAAAAGGTTTGGTAATCTTAAGATGATCATTCAAAAGAGTTTTAAAACCTTAGTACATTAAAAAAATTTTTGATATCTAAGTTCCGTTAACATACCATCAACAAATTATTTAGAAAAATTAAATTTTTTAACCCTTTGCCATAAAAATACTAACTGCTGAAGCCAATTAGTTGTAAACTCATTTTCCAAGCAGTTGATTTTGAACTAATGCAATGAGGTAGTGGTTTGTTTAGAATTTCCATTGTGGATAGAATGAACCTTTTTGAAAATTAAGTTTTGTTAAAAAGTTGTTCATATCCTTCAATGCAAGGTTTTCAAAAATTTCATTCATTTTGCGAGGCAAGTTACACCGCCTCATCATTAAAGAGAAGATCACTTCTCACTGATGATTCTGTATAACACAGCCTTGCCATCAACAATAGCATGTATTTGCTTCACAGAATTGATTATTTTGGAAGTAGCAGTGTTCCAAAACTGTTCAATATAAGAAGCATAGATAGTAGGACTTACAGTGAGAGCATAGTTGATTGAACATGTAGAGAGGAAGTCTACTATCTGATGAAACTCTGCATTCTCATCACTCTTTTCCAAACAGGCTACCATATTGTGTTGATCGACAAATTTCAAATCAGCCATTTAGTGAGTGATTGATGAAAAAGATTCTGGGTTTAAGATCGTTGATGAGAGTATGAGGGTTTGTAAAAGTTAATTGAGATATTATAAAGAGCACATAGGGTTTTGATTTGACCGACTTAATAAGCTTGAATCTTTTTGAGGAAGAAATCATATAAGGAAAAGAAATATCAAGAATTTTCCAAATCCTAGACCCCTATATGCAAGTTGTTGGCGGAAATATCTCAACGGTTATAATTAATTAATGAAAATCTGTTATGCCTCTAACAGGTTGTAACTGGTAACAAGCAGCAGAAGTTAGTCTAGCAGTACTATGTTTTGTGTTATGACAGTATAAACTTTCAGTACTTATAGTTTTGGCATAACTTACAGCCCATCAACGGATTTGAGAATTCTTTACCAGTTGTCGTTTGCCTGATCATAGCCATTCTTTCTTGTCTGTTGTCTTGGGTGAATTGATGACCATTTGTTATGTGGTGTAAACCAATCATGTGAAACATCAACAGTATTAACAAAGTCACCAGCATTCTCACCAAATCAGCATAACCATCATTAATCAAATAACCTTGAAGCTCTAAACCTGCAAAATGTTAGTTCCAAACATAGAGAAACACAATCCAAAACATCTTGCATATTACTCATAATAACTGACAGTATTAACATTTAAGCTTAGCAGTACTAAGTATCAGTTACCAGTATTAATCCATTTTCATCACTTGGCAGCTCTTGCACTCCATTCTAAGTATCCATGTTGTATAATCCACTGCATTTATACACATAGTTCCATATAGCTTTTCCTCAAACAAAGCTTCTAGCAGTTACAACAATACACAAGTACACAACAGCATTAGCTGAACCTAGCAGCACTAACTTTTGTACTAGCAGTACAAAGTTTGACCCGGCAGTATCAACTAAGCCCAGCATATTAAGAAACTTGACATCATATTTACCCTTCAATACTAACTCAAACCTCATTTGTGTATAATCCTTTGTACCTATACACAAATAACCTCCCCTTAATCCATGCTTCAGGGATTAAGCATACCAATGCTTGCAATCAAAAACTGAAACCTAGTCACATCAAAGGCTTTAGTAAGAAGATCTGCAACATTGTAGTCTGTATGTATCTTGACCATTTCAATCAACTTTTTCTCATAGGAATCTCTAATGAAATGATGCCTAATCTCTATATGCTTTGTTTTAGATAATGTAACAGGATTCTTGACAACACAAATGGCACTCTCATTAATCAACATGAATCTTTGTCTGATAAAGTTGTATCCATAATCTAACATCTGATTTTGGATCCAAAGCACTTGACCACAGCAGTGAGAAGCAGCAATATATTCAGCTTCAGTAGTTGAATTAGCCACCACAGTCTGCTTTTTTACATTGCCAAGAGATTAACCTTGAACCAAGAAATTGACAACCTCCTGTTGTGGATTTCCTGTCCAAACTGGCACCTGCTAGCAATGTATGAAAAAAGTTTCCATATAAAAGGAGAGTCCTTAGGATACCAAAGGACCCTAATTTGGGTTGACCTTTTAGGTATCTAAAGATCCTTTTTACTGCATTTAAGTGGGGAAAATTTTGGTTGAAACTCGAAATCTTGAGCTTGCTCAAAATGAGAACATTATATCTGGTCTAGACGGATGTAAGATACATCAATGGACCCTATCATTGTCTTGTATAAATGGGTTAACATCCTCACCATCTTCTTTCTTTTGTCAAGCCTTGTATGGTTTCATAGGTGTATTGGCTGTCATTATTCTAGAAAAAATCTAAATTTCTTACAGGTTTTCACACAACATACTTGTCTGATAATTGAAGATCCATCCTCTTTTGCTTGAATTGTAAACCCAAGAAAGTAGACTCTCCATTGAACTCATCTAGAACCTTTTGTGCAATTATTTGCTTATATCTATACACAAGACTTTTTAGTGGAACCAAAGATGATGTCATCTACATATACTTGTACCAAGGTAGAATATCACCCTTGACTCTCTTTATGAACACCGTTTGGTCTAATGTGTACTTTGTAGAAATCTTTTAACACTGTTCTAGCAGATAGGTAGAAGAGTCTTATACCAAGCTCTAGAGCTTGGTGTAGCCCATATTAAGGCTTTCTTACTTATAAAATTTTTTGGAAATTTTTGGATCCAACATAAGGACCTGGAGGTTGACCTAAATATACTATCTCTTCAATAGTACCATTTTGAAAGGCACTTTTGACATCCGTATGGTACACAAGAAAATTCATGAAGATGCATTGGCCATAAATAACATGATTGCTTCAATTCCTAGTCAACATGAGCATAAACCTCATCTATAATCAATGCCTATTCTGGTTTGTATCCTTGTGTACCAGTTGGGAGATTTGTTTCTGACTACTATACCCCTTTTATCTTTCTTATTTCTATACACCCACTTTGTACCAATAGCCTTCTTGCCATAAGGTAGGTCAACTAGGATCCAAACTTTCTGAATCTTGAACTGAAGCAGCTCTTCTTGCATTGCTTCAACCTAGCTTTCATCATCAAGGGCTTGAGCTATTTTTGTGGGTTCTTGCTGAGAGAGGAAATGCAAATAAGCAGTTCTAGAAATCTTTGTGATTTGTCCTTCTCTGCTTTTGGATGTAGTTAATCATAGCATGTTCTTTAGAATTCTTCTTTAACATGCCCCTTATTTGTACTGCTGACTTTGGATCTCCAATTATTTGATCTTTAGGATGAATATAAGTGTCCAAATATTCATCATCAAAAGCACTGCCAAAAATGCCAGTATTTTGAACTTCAACAGTATCCTCCAAATCAGGCATCAGAGGATCATCTGGAAGATCATTGACATTAAGAGGAAAGGATCCACCAAGAGGAACAAATGATGGTCCAGCATCATTAGAAGTTCTTGGTGTACTAGCAGCATTAACTGGTGTGCTAACAGTATTAAAACTGTTAGTATTGCTGGCTTTAGTAGCCTTCCCTTAAAGAAGCTCCCTGTTGCACTGTGCTTTAAACTTTTTTCTAACAGCATCTGATTTCTTTGAAGCCTCCTTCTCTTGATCCATAATCTTATCAAGAACATTCTTCAAGGATTGTTCATTCTCGCTTGCTGGTTTTTGTATAGGAGTTTCATCAGCATCATCATCAGCTGTATCAGTTTTATAAGTTTCACCTGAGCTCTTGTAGCTTGAAGAGATAGAAGGCCATAATGGGAACACAATATATTATTGAGTAGACACGTTCTTTTCTTCAGATTGTCTAGCATTAACACTTTTCTTCAAACCGATATCACCATTAGCTTCTTGTGGACCTGCATTTTTGTTAGTTTGATTCCCTGTAGTAACTGGTTGATAGTTCATTGAATTTGTTAAAGAATCAATATCAAAAATCTAGTTAGGTCCTTGTCCTGTAACATTTGGTTTATTTTCAAGAAAGTTTACACGCAAATTCTCTTCAACTTTTCTGGTTTGAGAATTAAATACCCTGAAAGCTTTGCTATTTATAGAGTACCCACTAAAAACCCTTCTTCGGCCTTCCCATTAAATTTGCCTAAAGGGTCTAGGGTATTTAGGAATGTAACAAGACATCCAAAAGGTCTCATGATACTTATGCTTGGTAGTCTGCCAATTATAAGTTCATAGGGTGTCTTGTTATGAGGCTTGGTCACTAAAACCCTAATTAGAACATAACAAGCAGTATTAACTGCTTTAGCACAAAATACAGTAGGTAGAAGTGAGTCTGCTAGCATAGTCCTAGCTTCCTCAATTAGTGTCTTGTTCTTTCTCTCAGTAACTCCATTTTGTTGTGGAGTTC
>BQNB010092564.1:0-26585 GCA_026074375.1 Tanacetum coccineum | reverse complement strand
GACCGAGTTGACTTTTTCAACTTCAAGTGCCAAATTATTATATAATGATTCAAAGTAAGCCCGTGTTTCCTCAACAGTTTCAGGATATTGAGCTACTATTCCCCCCTCTTGTTCCACACACGAGATATCAGAAGTAACATTACTATCATTCTGTTGTTCTTGGTGTGGTTCAGGAATGGGTTCGAGTAGCTCAGTATACTGCTCCTCTTGAGTAAACATATTAAATATCTCATTATCATAACAGTTGTCATAGTTGTGTACCTCAGCTGATCCGTCTGAATCATAGACGGGAGCGTTGTCAGTCTGAGTACCCGATGTCGATGCTTGCTGCAAATTAGCCATCAAAATGCAGTTTGCATTGACTTCCTCAATTTCATCAAGATCTGCTGCAGCAGCCATCAAATCAAACTCTTCCGCTTGGAGTTGGATTCCTGCTTCTTCCTTTTGAGCAATCAACAACTGAGTCTGAAGATAAGCAGCATCCCTTCTCCTTGGTCTGACTGTACAGTTCCTAGCAAGATGACCCAATCCTCTGCAGTTGTAACACCTTATCTGATTACCATTATTCCCAGTCGCATTACCCTCAGCCCGAGCTGCTACAACATTTCCATTCCCATTTGGATTCTGATTAGTAATTCCTGGAACAACAATTTGCCCATTCTGATTACCAACATTCTGAACACCCTGATTCTGAACTGCATCTTGAACAACCTGATTCCCGACATTCTGTACTGCATTATACCCGTTTTGATACCCAACATTCTGCCCAGCATACTGTCTAAACTGATTCCCACCATTGGCTCCAACCATCCGCATCTGTCTGTCTTGACCCATATTCATACCCGGTTGAGCAATCTGCCGATTACGAGGGTTTGATGAAATTCTCTGGTTGTTGTTGGTTGGTGTTGAGTAGTTTAGTTTGAATGCCTTAGCCATTAGAACGAGTGCCATGTTCATTGCGGTTGTGGGATCTGTGATGTCTTCGGGATTTGGCATTGGTTGTTGCATGTAGTTCTGGTTGAATGATGGTTGTGGGTTATAGTTGTTGTTGATGGGTTGTGGTTGTTGCATGTAGGTACTTGGTGATGGTTGATCTTGGTGAAACACTGGATAGTTGAAAGGATTGTTGGAATTTGCCATGAGTGCTAGCGGATCATGTGTTTTTGCAAGTCGTTCAGCTCTTTGATCATCAACCTCCTTTTGATTGTACTTCAAGAAATCATACAACTGAGTGTAATCTGTCGTATGCAAGTCCTTCGTTTGATGAACAATAGTAACATGCCGACTCCATTCTGGTTGTAAGTTGTTTAGGAACTTGAGATTACTAGCAATCTTTTCAGGAAAGTGTTTGTTTCTCTTAAAATCATTCATCAATTTTGAGAAACGGTGATAGTAAGACTCAATCGATTCCCCATCAGTGGAAGTAAACCTTTCCCATTCATTAAACAACTTAGCCTTCTTTTCTTGAATTCCAATATCAGAACCTTTCATCATTTGTTGCACACGTAACCAGATTTCCTGAGCAGTTTCACAACTATCAACAGCAGCATAGATGTCTTCAGGAAGACCGAGAAGAATGGTCTGAATAGCTTGATCATCTGCTTCCATCTGTTTAATTTCTGCTACTGTGAGTTCATCATCGGTTTGTTCATGAAACGTTCAGGAACAGGTACTACACGTCTCATCACCTGTTCAAGGAATCTTCGT
Source organism: Tanacetum coccineum (assembly GCA_026074375.1). Lineage (NCBI taxonomy): Eukaryota > Viridiplantae > Streptophyta > Magnoliopsida > Asterales > Asteraceae > Tanacetum > Tanacetum coccineum. The sequence continues at coordinate 24,878 of BQNB010092564.1, read as the reverse complement.
CTGACATAAGGACCATACATAAAGGAGATGTAATTAACTTTCCATTTGGGGTCACCCCTACCCTTTTTTTTTTACATACCGAAAAGACGTGTGACCATGGAACATAGTTCTCTTTGTTAAGCATAGGAGGGCGGTTTTCAGAACCGGCTGCATAAATGTCTTGTTGAGTCGACATTGCAAAAAGGTGATGTAAAATGATAAACAAGGATCTTTAGAGTGTAAAGTGATTTGTTGTTGTGGTGGAAAACTATTTCACGGGATTTTACAAATCTTTGATTAAAACCGAGAAAAAAATCGTATCTTTCGCGGGATTTTACAAAATCAAAGAAAACCGTAAAACAAAAAATTGACTAGTTCGGTCCTCTGCTAGTTCGGTCCTTCGCTAGTTCGGTCCTTCGCTAGTTCGGTCCTTCGCTAGTTCGATCCTCTGCTGGTTCGGTCGTCGCTAGTTCGGTCCTTCGCTAGTTCGGTCCTTCGCTAGTTCGATCCTCTGCTGGTTCGGTCGTTGCTAGTTCGGTCCTCTGCTAGTTCGATCGTCGCTAGTTCGATCCTTTGCTAGTTCGGTCCTCTGGTTCGGTTTTTAGAGAGATCAACTAGTTCGATCCTCTCGATCGGTTCACAAGTGAATTCACTCGATCGGTCCTTGAAGGAAATTCTAGTTCGGTCCTTGAGGAGTTTGCTCGTTCGGCTGAGACACCAAGAACTCGTTCGGTCCAAACAAGTACGTTGCTCGATTCTTAGCTTCTTTCCGTCCTTTCGTGTTGCACAGCAACCAAAATAACCACAAAGAGACGTTTTTAAGCCAAGGAACTACAAGCACTAAACCACGACGAAACCACACCGAAATACCCACAACGAAACCAAAAGAAAACTAAACTTAAAAAATTCCACAACCAAATCACAACACCCAACCTTGGCTCTTGATACCACTTGTTAGGATATCATTTCATCACCAAACACAAAAATAAGAAAAATAGATTTTAGAGAGAGAAAGTAAAAAAGAAAAAATGGTTACTTGTTCATAAAAAGAAAAATGAGAAGCAACACCCTCTCCACACTTGGAGAGGGCTTTATATAGTTACAAGAGTGGACTATTCTTGTGGGCTTTGTGTTGGGCCGGTTCATAATACAAATGGGCTTGAGCCCGACAACTAGGCCCAACTAGCTTAACTAAATTCCCGTAAACTACGATTTACTTATACAAGGCTCGGGAATATTTAATGACCATCACTTTAATAAATACACGGCTAACAATTTGCTTGGGAATATCTAAGCCAATAGTCATAATTAAGGCTCGAACCCGCAATGGCTCAATCTGTTCCTTATGGCTCAATGCATCGGCCACCACGTTTGCCTTCCCCGGATGATAACGAATGTCACAATCGTAATTACTCAGCAATTCTAACCAGCGGCGCTGCCTCATGTTAAACTCCTTTTAGTCAAGAATGTGTTGTATACTTTTATGGTTGGTGAACACGGTGCATTTAGTTCCATATAGATAATATCTCCATATCTTTAGAGCAAACACCACCGATCCAAGTTCTAAATCATGAGTGGTGTAGTTCTTCTCATGCATTTTTAGTTGTCGATAAGCATAGGCAATCACCTTCTCTCTCTGAATCAATACCGTACCTAAACCCTTGTGTGAAGCATCACAATAGACCACAAAGTCTTCGCTTCCTTCAGGTAAAGCCATAATTAGCGCACTACACAACTTCTGTTTTATTAACCGAAAAGCATTTTCTCCTTTCTCCCAATCAAATTTGAATTACTTCGATAAGCTTCGACATTGATTTAGCAATCTTCAAAAATCCTTCAATAAACCTTCGATAGTAACCAGCAAGACCTAAAAATTGGCTGATCTCCGTTGGTGTCTTAGGAGATGTCCAATCTTTAATAGATTCTATCTTGGCTGGATCCACATGAATACCTCTGCTATCAATGATGTGACCAAGAAATTGTACCTTCGGAATCCAAAATTCACATTTTGAAAACTTGGCATACAACTTCTCCTTCTTAAGCAATTCCAAAATCGCCTTAAGATGTTCTTCGTGCTCTTTCTTGTCCTTTGAATAAATAAGTATATCATAAATGAAGACGATTACAAACTTATCCAAGTAGGACATGCACACTCGGTTTATGAGGTCCATGAATACCGCAGGTGTGTTTGTTAGCCCGAATGGCATAACCTGAAACTCGTAATGCCCATACCGAGTTTGGAATGCCGTCTTTGGGATGTCTTGTTCTCGTACTCTAAGCTAGTGATAACCCGATCTCAAGTCTATCTTAGAGTAAATGTTGGATCCTTGGAGTTAATTAAATAAATCATCAATCCTAGGGAGTGGATAACGATTCTTCACTATCAGCTTATTTAACTCCCGGTAGTCAATGCACATCCTGAATGACCCATCTTTCTTTTAACAAACAAGACCAGGGCTCCCCAAGGTGAGGAACTAGGTCTTATGAAGCCTTTGTCGGAAAGCTCTTGTAGTTGTTCCGACAATTCCTTCATTTTGGATGGAGCCAGTCGATACGGTGCTCGAGCTACAGGTGCAGCTCCTGGAATTAAGTCGATCTGGAATTCCACTGGTCGAGCCGGAGGAAGACCCAGCAAGTCCTCGGGAAACACTTCAGGAAAATCTCGGACGATTAGTACGTCCTTAAGTTGCTTTCCTCCCGACTTGTCCTCCTCCTTCTTGGCGGATATCTGTGCCAAAAAGATCTGACATCCTTTCGCCATGTACTCTTAAGCCTTTAAACATGAGATAATGGTCAACCGAGATTCTCTCTCGTGGTTACTTTCGTCAGCACAAAAAATCAAGGTTTCATTCCCATAGGGGATTCGAACAAGTCTCTCATCACATATGATCACAACGTGACACCTTCTTAGCCAATCCATGCCGATAATAACGTCAAAACTACCCAGTTCTACAGGCATTAGATCTATGTTGAACGGATGGTTTAAGAAATTTAAAGTGCAACCCCGTATAATAGTGTCTATCCCGACTATTTTCCCGTCAGCTAATTCAACATCATAACTATTTTCTAATAGAGTTGAGGCGATGTCAAATAGGGAACTAAACGCAGTAGATATAAAACTTCTATCGACACCAGTGTCAAATAAGATAGATGCATAGTGGTTGTTTAAGGGGAACATACCCGGGATGACATTGGAGTCTGGGTTCCTCGATGCATTCCCATTCTTCTCTGCATTTCCAACTGCGTATACCCAGCCTTGTGTATTCCCATTCCCCCCATCCTTATTCTTCAACTTTGGACAATCTCTCTTGAAATGTCCTGGAGCTCCACATTCAAAATAACCATTCCCCTTGGGAACTGCCCTATTGTTCCTCTGAGCATTAGCAACATTAGTGTTGCCAGTACCTCTACAGTCACGGGCATTGTGATGAAAATAGCACTTGGTGTACTTGGGCAAAGATCCACCGTATGGCTTCTTTTCACCCGACCCCATATTGTAGACCTTGGCGACATTCTGTCTCTTGAAGGGTTGTTGTTGATGGTCATGGTTGTTTCTAGATGAATCGTCAACCTTCCTTTTGTTGTCAGTTTGCCTTTCCGCATAGGTGCAGAGTTTCTGATCCATCAAGTCGTTGGCCAACTCAATAGTCTCATCCAACGTCTTGGGTCTGGAAGACTTCACATTTCCATAAATGTTATCAGGGAGTCCACTGATGTACTTGTCAACCTTCTCAGTTTCATTAGCAACAAACTTGGTACATATCAGGGTTAGCTCTTGGAAACGTTCAGTGTATGTTGGAACATCGTTCCCTTTGACCTTTAGGTTCCATAACTCGATTTCTAGTTTCTTGATCTCACCCTATGGACAATACTTGTCTGTCATTTTCTTCTTGAGTACTTCCTAAGTCATCGAATATGCATCAGGACCTAAGGTTCTTATCTGACTATTCCACCAAGTCAAAGCAGCCCCTAACAGAGTGCAGGTGGCAAACTTAACCTGATTTTCAATAGCACAACCACTGATGTTGAAAACTGATTCCATCTTTCAATCTACCGGGTTAAACTGACAACTCCTTCATTTCCTTTGAAGTTCAAAGGTTGACATTTCACAAAGTCAGCGTAGAAACAAGGGCGTACAGTTTGCACATTCCTTCGGTTATTCCCGTGTAAACTGTGGCTTCCATCTCCATTGGTGGAGTTTCACAGAAGAGCTTGATCAATCATAGCTTGAACAGATTCTAGAGTCATGTTGTTTGGGTTGGTGTTGTTAGGTGGGGTATTCGGTCCTCGTCTCGTCACAAGTGTCATGATTCGTCTAAATCACAAAAGACAAAGCGTGAGGTCATAATCATGACGAGATATACAATAATTTACAGATGAGACAACAACACAAGAGAGGTATATAGTACAACATAACACATCTATTTCATTCATAACATGGAAAATTTTACATGAAATAGTTTTTTGTACATAAAATACAATACAAAAGATCTAAGGCTATGCAAGCGGGGAGAACCCCTAATACTTAACATGCCTGAACAACTGCCTAGCAAAGTAAAATGACATAAACTACTAGATGTGACTATCTGTATCTCTAGAAGCATCCTGGTGATCTGGAACTCTAACATCTAGTACTGGTTGTCTAGCTCTCCTCTGCTGCTCTCGCAGTGCTAACAACTCAGCCTATACGTCACTCATCTCTCGCCTCATGTCTCTCATCACTCGGAGAGTCTCTACCATCTGTGCCTGACGCCTACGGTCAGTCTCTCGAAGCTCTGCCATCTCAGCCTGCTGCATTTGGAAGCGAGTCTCATGTACCTGGTGTTATGTCCGAATAAGGGTACTCTGCAGCTGTAGTTGTGTCTAATGTGCATGGAGCTGAGACTCGTGTATATATACCTGCTCACGGTGGGTCTGAAGCTCAAAATGGACCGCCTAACTCAATCATATCGTATGAGCCCAAGCCTCTTAGGAATCATACGCCTCCTCCTCCACAATTAGTATGGTCTCCTGATGAGCTATCCTATCCTAAATAAGCAAGTCAACCCGTTACGAGTCTATAGTGACTCGCTATGATATGCGAGTCCTACCCTTCTGAGCATCCTCTAGTAGAGCATATAAGTCTTGTATATCATGCTCATGGAGCTCAGCAAGCTCTGTAACCCTAGTATTGACCTCTCCCAAGGTCATAGGTGCTATCTTAGGAACTGCCTCGGCCGGATCCACCCAAGTATCCCTAATACCGTACCCAACCTCTCCAATCCCCTGTCGTCTCGCTTCAGCATCTATGGTGCTGACAAACCTATAATCTATCCCCCGACCTCTGGTAGGTCTAGCAGTAGAACTCTCCCCGACCTCATACTTGGAGCCTAGAGCAGACAAACATAACCTCTTGTGAAGTGGCAGCTCAGACAAGGGAAGATCATTCCTACAGTCAACAGGTGGTGGTATGTATAGAGATGGTGGTAGTGGTGGTAGTGGAGGTAATGGTAACGCGGTAGTAACCGCATCAACAAGGGCCTGAGTGAAGGCTATCCTGAGTGTCTGGATTTGGGTTGGACACCCAGATGATGGTAGTAATGGTGATGGAACAGGTGGTAGTGATGAATGTACAGATGGGGATGTGCACCTAGCAAGGCGCTCCACTGCAGAGGGTGGTGATAGTGAGATAGGTGGGGATGGTGGTGGAGTAGGCATGGCTAGAAGTCTCTCAACCTCTGCCTCTGGTGGAAGGGATATGGAAGCCTAAAGCCGGACAGTAATCCTAGCTCCAGTGGTAGTAATGTCAGTGGAGGGTGGTGGTATAACAGGCTCTGTTCCCTCAGGTGGGGAAACAAGCTCAACAGTAGGTACAACAACAACAGAGTCGGCCAGAGCTAAGTGTTCCTCCTCCTCCTCCTCATCCTCCTCATCCTTGTCCTCCTCATCCTCATCCTTATCATTGGCATCATCCCCGGATGAATCGTCGTCATTATCATCTCCATTATCTCCCTTGTCCACGGGATAATCAATCGGACCATCCTCTGTCTCATCATCCTCTTACTCCTCTGGATCCTCCTCGGGATCTGACTCAATAACATACCCTGGTGACTCAGCAGTAGGTGAATCAACAAGAGGTAATGGTTGCTCCTCAACCAGAAACACATGCTCATCCTCCAATGGTATATACTCAGGGTATATAGGTTATGGCACGTAGTCAGGATCATGTGGCTGTATGAACATAGGCTCACGCTCATCCTCATCCTGTGATACTGGTGGTGTTTGTGGCTCCTCAGGGCCTGGTATGTAATCCGGTAATGGTGGGGCTACCGGCTGCATAGGGAGTCCATCGTATCCTAATACGATGACTCGTGGAGAACCTCTATCAGATATCTCCTCATCGGCTACCCAAAATACCCTCCCTGGCTCAGAGTCGGTGTAGACAGAAGTGTAGGTAACCGCAGATGAAGCAGAAGACATGACTGCTGTAAAAACAAAAATAACTTATATAAGTATTAATTTTTAAGACTCTTATAGTAATATACGTAACTTAGTAAACTACTAATGCTAAAACAGTGTATGTCATGTAAGCACATATGCTGGATTGTAAACAAGTAATGTATGTGTGTCCCGTGCAAACCCCATTTGTAAATGCAGTGTTTGAAAATGGTTATAATTCAGACAAAAACTTTTGACCTGGTTCTCTATAACCTGGCTCTAATACCAATCTGTGACACCCCAAATCAGAATAGCAGCGGGTAATATTGAAATATCCAAAGGCGTTACTTAATAGATCAATCGCACAATGATATGAGATACGACCACTACCCATGTCGTTTTAAAAAGATAATTGGATTAACAAATACTTGTTCATTACATAGTAATGGCTTCAAATTGTTTCGACAATATAAGTAAAGTTTTCAGTTTATAATAAATGTTCCCAACATGTAATACGCCCAAAACTTTAGTACTGACTCTCAAGAGGTGACCCCAAATGTCTCTTGGCACTCATGCCTTATCGACCTTGAGAAAAAAAAAACATGTCTTAAAAAGTCAACTAACGTAGGTGTAATTCATAGGTTTATGTAAATCAATTGAAAGATGCAGTTTTCCAGTGTATGATTAACGCAATAGATCCAAACATAGAAATAGTACTTTCCGTTTCCTAAGCTCATAACACTGAAGTCGGACATGTATGAATGCAAATAAATTAGCTACATTTTCCGTGAATATGTTTCATAACAAGCAACTCCCAAATCGACATGGTATTACGTTTGTTGTCGTTCCCCCCCCTCCCCCCCTCCTCCCCACCCCCCCCCCACCCCCCCAGGCCAAACTGGCACAGTGAGCGCTATCACCAAACGGGGATGTCAATCCAAATAGATTATTTAAAACACTTCGCGCACACAATTAGATGATTGACAGTTCATGATAATGGGCTCAGTGGGTTATCGCTACTTAGGAACCACGTAATCATTTAAAAATTACACTTGGTTCCAATTTGTAAAAAACAAAAGCATGTTCTCACCCCTAAAGATGAAATCATTTAAATAATTGTAAAGCATGGGGCTAAGGAACTCACTTAGTGAATCCTCTATGAATGGTAAATATATCCAGTTATGGCATATGGATCACACGTCAAATACATTAAGTAAATACGGCCACATCATAGTCTTCAAGTTTAGGCTAACGGATTAATGATAAAAACTATAATAATCGTAGTATATATATATATTATATATCATAATATATAATATCATATATATATATATATATATATTGTTATCACTTTATGTGGTGGTGCACTATGTTCATTTGTATTGGTCTTACGTGATGGCTTTAGGTAGGTATACGATGACACACGCAAGTATATGTCTACGCGTAGTAATAAAATATTTACATAATTTATAAGTCGTGTTAATTTGTATACATATTGTTAAGAGTTTCTTAAAAATCACTTTTGTTCATAAAATACCCCTTAGGTTTTCTATATTACAAATATAGTCCTATGTTTATGAAAATATAATATATATTTTATAAACCCCAAGGATTCCACATTACACCTTTCGTCCATTTAATTAAGTAAAAGTACACTTTGGTCTTGTAACTTTCAAAACAGTCCCTTAAGTTTTTGAATTGACAAAAACAGCCCCTAGACTTTATAAATACAGTTTTTGGCAGTTTTAACATAAAGAAATTTTAGTTTTACATTTTCTTCATTGAATACCAAACAATTACATTTTAAGTCAAAATAAGTTTGAAAGGATTGGCCAAAGGTTTTTATTAGCTCCAATAAAGCATTTAAGCTATTTCCAACTTGTAAATAAGCTCGGTGAGCATATTTCGAGCTTATTGGGCTTTTTGGACCCGATAGGGTCCATTAAGCATTTTAAAGGCCCAAAATAACTTATCACGGATGATAAAGCTTTGAGAAGCTCATATAAGCTGTTGTGAAAACTGTCTGGGATTATAAATAAGCTTGGGTGAGCTTACTTTAACTTTATTGGACGTAGGCCTATTTAATCGAACCTCGTATATATGTTTTTGGCCCATTTAAAGGTTGCCAACTAGCATAGCCTAGGTTTTTATCTTAAATTAAGTGTTGTAGACCTAGGTAAGTCGTTTTATCACATTGGCTTATCCCATAAGCCAATAAGCTACGGTAATGGGCTTTTAGGCCCATTAAAAGTTCGGCAAGGGTTTTGAGAATGTGGGCACATCAACATAAGCCTATGAACATATAGGGGTATTAATAAGCACATGAGTACTATTCTAGCATATAAATAAGTTGTTTTCACAGTTCGGCTTATTCATAAGCATATACGTCTCGAAAATGAGGCTTTTGAGCCCATTTAAGGTCCGTTGACACTTTAAGCGTGTTGTTCGGGCCCATTTAGGTCCATAAGCTTTTAATGCTACAATCAGCTAAACTTCTCTATTCGGCTTAATATAATCCTTTTTTAGGCTTTTGATCGGCCTTGGGCACACTAGAGAGCGGTTGTTAAGCCATTAGTGGCCCGTAAGCTTACTAGTGATATTTAGGGTTCGCTAATGGTTTCGTTAAGCTATACAATTTACCCTTTAGTGCTTAAGCCATAGATAACCCCTCTTGGAATTATATGTGACCCGTTCGTGGGTCTTAAGGTCCAACAGTGGACATACACGTCCATTGTGGTGCGTATGGTTTGGGTTTGTGGTGTTTAACCACGAAAGAAACACTTTGAGTTATTTACATTACCTAAGGTTGTGTTTACCACATGCAAGCGTCTTTCTAATTAGCTTGTATACTCCTTCCCAAGTCAAACTTATCAAAGTTTAGCAAAATGTTTAGTATAAGTTTACATGCAATCGTTTTTAAATGAAAAATGTGTAACTCTAGTCATTGTTAAAACCTTGCTTTATATCAGGTTGACATCTTTTTAGCACACACAGAGATAATATACATTATGTACACCGCGATAATAAACTGTGCATTCCTTGATTATGCTATATACTGCGCTTACGTTAGTTTGTTGTTTACAAAACTTAAAAAAAAAATCATGACAAATAAACTAGAACAAAGGAAAAACGTAAGATATGAGTATGATAAGCTTAGATGCACACTTACAAGAGACTAGAGTCTGGTTGTCGAGATTGGACGCGTAGAATGATGCCCAATGTATTATACACTGAAGTATAATAAACCCAAGCTTCAAAGCTTAATCAAATACCGCCAAAAGTCTTGCTCTCGTGTACCCTTTATGATTTTGTATGGAAAATCTAGCACTAATTGTATGTCAAATTAAGATTGTGAGGGTGTTTGTTGAGGCTTATGACCCGGCACAGAAAGAAAACAATGGTGGGCCTTTGCATGAGAGTGTTTGTGTGTTTAGAAGTTGTAAGAAAAATGTTAAGTGTCAAGTGTAAGTGAGTATTTATAGGCTTTAGGATAAGTAGTTTACTAGGTTCTTTAAATCCAAACCAAATCATGCCTATTAGTATTTTTAGTGGTTTTATGTTTTCTAGTTAAGCTAAATAGGTTTTGTATTACCTCCTAGTACTTTCCTTAATACAAGATCATGGTACAAGATTTCCTAGGATTTTGATAATCTTAATGTATGTGTAGGTGTATGTGGTCGCGGTTATCCAAGGGCAAAGGAGGGATCCAAAGTGGTTATTACACAATGGGTATTAAGTTAATTAGGGACAATTAGTACCTTCTTTAATTACTTAGGATTGTACATGTACTTAGGAGATAAAACAAGGTTTGGTAGTTGGCTTATGTTCCCCACATTCGGCCCTAATGGATTATTAACACAAGATTTTTATAAATTTTGTGTTTATGGATTAAAAGTGGGTATTGGTTTGAGTCTAGGTAAGCCTAGGTATTTTCGAGGTGTGTCTATATGTATTTTATTGCGAAACGTAAGCCTTTTACGTGACCCATAAAAATAAAATACGCAAAGTTAGTAAGTGTCTTCCTAATAATTACATAACACTTGCTTGACGTAAACCTTAATTTATTTGGTGGTCGTTTACGTTAAATGATTATTTCTAGTTGGTTTCGTGTGATAGGTATAGTATATATCTCTATAGTGCAAACTTTCACTAACCAAGATACCGTAAGTAATTAATCACTTAGGAAAGTAATTAATACCACTTTTCAAAGGTGTCGTAAATTCCTCGAAGAATCGTGATTGAGATTTGTTGATTTTTCGGTTTCGCTGTTTAAGAAATTTAAAATATTTTTGGCTTTGAATTATATACAAAGTTAATAGAACAATTAAACTATAGAAATGATTATATGAACTAAAACTCAATTAACTAGACGAATATTTAACAAAATTGTGAATTAAAACGTGAGTAAAAGCTGAAATTTAAAAATCTAACGGCACTACTTTTAACAATACGTTTACAAATTTAATACCTAAAAATCACAAATTTAAAAAGAAAATTTTAAAAAAAAGAATTGGAATTTTTTAACTATTTTTGAATTTTTTATGAATTTTCAAAGATTAATGAATTATCAAAAATAAACTTTTTCTAAAAATTAACACTAAAATTTTACTTTTATTTTTCAAAAATACTAGATTTAAAAAGAAAATTTTCACAAAAAGAATCAAAATTTTTTCAACTATTTTTCTATTTTCTATGATTTTTCTAAGAAAAAGTATTTACTTAAAACCTATTTAAATTCCTAGAAAATACAATTTAAACTGCAAAAATAAGGAAAAATGGTTTTAATATACTAGAAAGGTGCAGAAAATTAATGGCACAAAAAGCCCTAATTTTAATAACCTAATTGAAACCTAATTTTATCAATTAAAATATAAACCCTAATTTTATAAAAACTATTATTAAAATATTAAACCTATTTTATTTTACCTAAAAAGACAGGGTAGAAATTGTAACAAACTAAAACAAAGGGTAGGCGGAGAAACTATTTGAAATTTACACTCTAATGTAAACGGGTACCCTTATACTATATAGAAAATACAAAACAAACCCTACGATAATGCTTATTTTTGGCTTATTGAAAAAGTGAAATTCAGCAAAAACTCAAAACTACAAAGTTGTTAATGAGCTTATTCTCTACAACTTTAATAAAGGCACTATCTACTTTTGTCCACTATATAAGCTAGAAAATAAGCCTTTAGAAACTGTTCACAGAAACGTTCATTCTCTCTTATTGGCAAATAGTGAGCTGTTTTGTAAGGCGATCCACATACTCACCCAGATGGTGTCAAAAACCTTATGACGACTTAGGAAGCTTGGTGATAAAATCCATCATGATATTTTTCCCACCTTCCACTGGGTATTGCTGGTTGTACTAACATTTAGATGGCCTTTGATGTTCGGCCTTGACCTTTGCACATGTCAAGCACTTGCTAACATATGTGGCGATGTCGGCTTTCATATTGGGCCACCAATATAGCTTTTTCATGTCTTGGTACATCTTTTCAGAACCGGGATGGATAGAGTACTTAGACTTATGGGATTCGTGCATAACCACGGATCTTAAGTCACCGTAGCAAGGTAACCAACTTCTGCCATTTAAACATAAGGTTCCATCGGCGCGTGGTTCCAACTTTTCCTTGGGTATATCCTTTCTGATCATACCACCTACATCTTCTTTCTCAAGGTTCTCTGGTTTCAGGGCTTGATCTGAGCTTTTAGTATTTGTTTAGGAAGTAGCCAAGCCATTGTCATATACTAAGGCTTCGAACCGCAATGGGCTTAATCCATTCCTTACGCTCAAGCCATCGCCACTACGTTTTCCCTGCCCCGGGTGATAACAATGGTCACAATCGTAATCACTTTGCAATTCTAGCCAACGGCGTTGTTGCCTCATGTTAAGCTCCTTTTGGTCAAGAATGTGTTGTAGACTTTTATGGTCGGTGAACACGGTGCATTTGGTTCCATATAGATAATGTCTCCATATCTTTAGAGCAAACACCACCGATCCAAGTTCTAAATCATGAGTGGTGTAGTTCTTCTCATGAATTTTTAGTTGTCGAGAAGCATAGGCAATCACCTTCTCTCTCTGCATCAATACAGCACCTAAACCCTTGTGTGAAGCATCACAATAGACCACAAAGTCTTCGCTTCCTTCAGGTAAAGCCAGAATTGGCGCACTGCACAACTTCTGCTTTATTAACTGAAAAGCGTTTTCTTCCTTTTCTCCCCAATCAAATTTGATTCCTTTCTGAGTAAGCTTCGTCATTGATTTAGCAATCTTCGAAAATCCCTCAATAAACCTTCGATAGTAACCAGCAAGACCTAAAAATTGGCGGATCTCCGTCGGTGTCTTAGGAGATGCCCAATCCTTGATAGATTCTATCTTGGCTGGATCCACATGAATACCTCTGCTATCATGACGTGACCGAGAAATTGTACCTTCGGAATCCAAAATTCACACTTTGAAAACTTGGCATACAACTTCTCCTTCTTAAGCAATTCTAAAATTGCCTTAAGATGTTCTTCGTGCTCCTTCTTGTCCTTTGAATAAATAAGTATATCATCAATGAAGACGTCATTACAAATTATCTAATTGGGTTGCACACTCGGTTATGGGTCCTATGAATACCGCTGGTTCGTTTGGCGAGCCAGAATGGCATAACATGAAAACTTGTATATGACCATACCTAGTTGGAATGTCATCTTTGGAATGTTTGTTTCGCGTACTCTAGCTGGTGTATTAACCCAGATCTCAAATCTTATCTTTTGAATTAAATGTAGGATTCTGGAGTGATCGAATAAATCATCGATCCTCGGGAGTGGATAACGATTCTTCACTGTTAGCTTATTTAACTCCCGGTAGTCAATGCACATCCTGAATGACCCATCCTTCTTTTTGACGAACAAGACCGGGGCTCCCCAAGGTGAGGAACTAGGTCTTATGAAGCCTTTGTCAGAAAGCTCTTGCAGTTGTTCTGGACATTCCTTCATTTCGGACGGTGCCAATCGATACAGTGCTGGAGCTACGGGTGCGGCTCCTGGAATCAAGTCGATCTGGAATTCCACTGGTCGAGCTGGAGGAAGATCCAGCAAGTCCTCGGGAAACACTTCTAAAAAATCTTGAACGATTAGTATGTCCTTAAGTTGCTTTCCTTCCGACTTGTCATCCTCCTTCTTGGCGGATATTTGTGCCAAAAAGATCTGACATCCTTTCGCCACGTACTCTTGAGCCTTTGAACATGAGATAATGGTTCAACTAAGATCTCTGCATTGTAAAACTTTCGTTACCACGAAAAATATCAAGGTTTCATTCCTATAGGGAATTGAACAAGGTTCTCTCATCTCACTCGATCACGACGTGACAACTTCTTAACCAAATCCATGCGATTATTAACATCGAAAACTACCCAGTTCTACGGGCATTAGATCTATGTTGAACGGATGGTTTAAGAAATTTAAAGTGCAACCCCGTATAATAGTGTTCTATCCTGGATATTTTCCGTCATTCTAATTCGTGTCATATCTATTTCTAATGGAGTTGGGGCTATGTCAATCAAGGAACTAAATGCTAGTAGATTATAAAGTTCGATCGGCCACCAATTTCAAATAATGATAGATGATACGGTTGTTTAAGAGGAACGATTAGCATGACGACATTGGATGTACGGGTTCCTTGATGCATTCCGCATTCTTCTCTGCATTTTCCAACTACATCATACCAGCTGCCTTGTGCATTCCCAATTTCCCCTTCCGTATTCTTCAATTTTGGACAATCTCTCTGAAAATTTCTTGTGAGCTCCAACATTCAAACAACATTCCCCTTGGGAACTTACCCTATTTTCCTTCTGAGCAGTTGGCAACATTAGTGTTGACCAGAACCTCTACAGTCAAGGGCAAAGTGCCCTATCTTGTTACCTTTGTGGCGGCATTTTGAGTACACGGGCCATAGTGATGAAAATGGCACTTGGTGCACTTGGACAAAGATCCACCATATGGCTTCTTTTCACCCGAACCCAAATTGTAGACCTTGGCGACATTCTGTCTCTTGAAGGGTTGTTGTTGATGGCCATGGTTGTTTTGATGAATCGTCAGCCTTCCTTTTGTGGTCAGTTTACCTTTCCGCATAGGTGCGGAGTTTTTGATCCATCAAGTCGTTGGCCAACTCAATAGTCTCATCCAACGTCTTGGGTCTGGAAGACTTCACATTTCCATAAATGTTATCAGAGAGGTCCATGATGTACTTGTTATCATGCTCGGTTGTGCATTTAGCAATCAAACTTTGTTACATATCAAGGTGTCGAATTTTATGAAACAATTCGTGTATGTTGGAACATCGTTCCCTTTGACCTTTAGGTTCTACAACTCGATTTCTAGTTTCTTGATCTCACCCTGCGGACAATACTTGTCCGTCATTTTCTTCTTGAGTACTTCCCAAGTCATCGAATATGCATCAGGGCCTAAGGTTCTTATTTGACCATTCCACCAAGTCAAAGCAGCCCCTAACAGAGTGCAGGTGGCAAACTTAACCTGATTTTCAATAGCACAACCACTGGTATTGAAAACTGATTCCATCTTTTCAATCTCCAGTGTTAAACCAACAATACCTTCATTTCCTTTGATGTTTAAAGGTGAATTTCATGGAAGTCAACGTTAGAAACAAGGGCTGTAGTTTGCACTTTCCTTTCGGTTTATCCCTATGTTAATTGTGGCTGCCTCTCCATTGGTGGAGTTTTGCAGAAGAGCTTGATCAAACCTAGCTGAACGGTTCTGGCGTCATGTTGTTTTGGTTTATGGTTGGTTGGTGGGGTATGCGGTCCTCGTCTCGTATAGTGTGTGTCACGCGATTCATCTAAATCACAAGTAGACAAATGTGAGGTCATGACAAGGAATACATTAAATTTACAGACGAAGACAACAACACAAGAGAGGTGTATAGTTACAACATAACACATCTATTTCAATTCAATAACTTGGATTTTTACATGAAATAGTTTTTGGTACACAAAATACAATACAAAAAGATCTAAGGCTATGCTAGCGGGGAGAACCCCTAATACTTAACATGCCTGAACAACTTCCTAGCAAAGTAAAATGACATAAACTACTAGATGTGACTATCCGCATCTCTAGAAGCATCCTGGTGATCTTTTTTTATATTTATATTTTTATATTTTTGGATCTTCTAACATCTGGTCCTAGTTGTCTAGCTCTCCTCTGCTGCTCTCGCAGTGCTAACAACTCGGCTTGCATGTCACTCATCTCTCGCCTATGTTCTCATTCCGCGGGAGAGTCTTCTACTATCTGTGTCTGGACGCTACTGTTCTCAATCTCTCAATAGCCTATTGCCATCTCAGCCTGCTGCATCTGGGAGCGAGTCTCATGTACCTGGTGTTGTGTCTGAATAAGAGTACCCTGCAACTGTAGCTGTGTCTGATGTGCATGGAGCTGGGACTCGTGTGCATATACCTGCTCACGGTAGGTTTGAAGCTCATAATGGGCCGCCTGACTCAATCCTATCGCATGAGCTAAGCCTTCAGGGAAGTAGGCCTCCTCCTCTACAATCTGTTTTGTCTCTGATGAGCCTATCATATACATCATCAAGCAGTCAACCGCTGCGAGTTCATAGTTGACTCGCTGTGACTATGCGAGTCCTACTATCTTGATATCCTTCTTAATAGTGCATATAAGTCCTGCATATCTTGCTCATGGAGTCAACAAGCTTGTAACCCCTAGTTTTGACTCTCCCAAAGCCCTAGGTGCTATCTCAGAATCTGCCTCCTGCCTGATCCACCTAGTATCTTAATTCCATACCCAACTCTCTAATCCCTCGTGTCTCTCTTCAGCATCTAAGGTGCTGACAAACCCATAGTCTACCCCTCGACCTTCGGTGGGTCTAGCAGTAGAACTCTCCCTGACCTCATACCTGGAGCCTAGAACAAACAAGCACGACCTCTTGCGAGGTAGCTGCTCAGACTCGGGATTAATATCCCTATGGTCAACATGTGGTGGTCTGTATAGAGATGGTGGTAGTGGTGGTAGTAGAGGTGATGGTAATGCGGTAGTAACCGCATCAACAAGGGCCTCAGTGGAGGCTATCCTGAGTGTCTGGATTTGGGTTGGACACCCAGATGATGGTAGTAATGGTGATGGCACATATGGTGGTGATGAATGTGCAGATGGGGCTGTGCACCTAGCAAGGCGCTCCCCTACAGAGGGTGGTGGTTAGTTGAGATAGTGGGTGATGGTGGTGGAAGTGGTATTGTAGAAGTCTCTCAAACCTCTTCCTCTGTGTTAAAGGATATGGAATCTATAAAGCTGACAGTCAGTAATCCTAGCTCCAGTGGTAGTAATGTCAGTGGAGGGTGGTGGTATAACAGGCTCTATCCCCTTGGGTGGGGAAACAAGCTCAACAGTAGGTACAACAACAGCAGAGTCGGCCGGAGCTAAGTGCTCCTCCTCATCCTTATCATTATCATCGACGTCATCCCTTGATGAATTATCATTATCATCATCTCCATCCTCTCCCCCATCCATGGGATAATCAATAGGACCATCCTCTGTCTCATCATCCTCATACTCCTCTGGATCCTCTTCTGGATCCAACTCAACAACAAACCCTGGGACTCAGTAGTAGGTGAATCAACAGGAGGTAATGGCTGCTCTCATCTAACTGAATAACTCATGCTCATCATCTAATGGTATATACTCAGGGTATTATCTCAGGCTTTGGATGTAGTCAGGATCATGTGGTTGTTTGACATTGCTTCTACGCTCATCCTCGTCCTATGGTACTGGTGGTATCTGTGGCTCCTCGGGGCCTGGTATGTAATCCGGTGATGGTGGGGCTACCGGCTATATAGGGAGTCCATCATATCCGTATACGATGACTCGTGGAGAACCTCCATCAGATATATCCTCATCGGCTCCCTAGAAGACTCTGCCTGGCTCGGAATCAGTGTAGACGGATAGTGTACTGGTGCAGCGGATGATGCAAGAAGGACATGACTGATGTGAAAATAACAAAAATAACTTATACATAGTATTAATTAATAAGATCTTATATTAATATACGTCGTTATAATCTATATACGCGTATATCAATCATGCAAGCACTTAGTAAACTACTAATGCTAAAACAGTGTATGTCATGTAAGCATGTATGCTAGATTGCAAACAAGTAATGTATGTGTGTCCTGTGCAAACCCCATTTGTGAATGCAGTGTTTGAAAATGGTTATAGGTCCAGACAAAAACTTTTGTTCCTGGTTCTATATAACCTTGGCTCTAGATTACCAATTTGTAACACCCCCAAATTTGGATATAGCAGCGGAATACTTGAATCATCTAAGGCTGTTACTTCTTAGATCTATAGCTCAAGATATGTGAAGGACACTAACGTTGTTGTTTTTAGCAAGATCACATTGGATTAACAAAATACTTGTTCATTACATAAGCTCATGGCTTCAAATTGTTCGACAATATAAGTAAAGATTTCGGTTTATAACAAATGTTCCCAAAATGTAATACGCCCCAAATCTTTAGTACTGACTCTCTAAAGAGTGACCCCCAATGTATCTTGGCACCTCGTGCCTTATCGACCTGAGAAAAAAAACATGCTTAAAACGTCAACATACAGTTGGTGAATTCATAGGTTTATGTAAATCAATTGAAGGACCGCAAGATTTCCAAGTGTATGATTAGCGGGGGGGGAAACAGATCCAAAACATCATAAATAGTATTTTCATTTTCCAAGCTATGCACTTGAGCTCGACATGTATGAATGGGTACAATAAAATTCCAACATTTGCACCGTGAATGATGTTCATAACCCGACATCCCAAATCGACATGGTATTCGTTGTGTCCGGCAACTGGCCACAGTGAGCGCTACTCACCAAACGGGGATGTCAATCCTAAATAGATCTATTTATTACACTTGCGCTCACAATCTAGTAATTGACAGTTCATGATAATGGGCTCAGTGGGTTATCGCTACTTAGGCAAACACGTAATCATTTCTTGTATAAAATGTACACTTGGTCTGATTTGTAAAACAAAGCATGTTCTCACCCCCAAAGATGTAAATTATTTAAATAATTGTAAAGCATGGGGCTATGAACTCACCTTAGTAGGAAATCCTCTGTGAATGGTAAATATATCCAGGTATGGCAAATGGATCACACCGTCAAATACCTAAGTAAATACGGCCAGTCTTAGTCTACAAGTTTAGGCTAACGGCTTAATGCATAAACTATAATAATTGCTAGTATATATATATATTGTTATCACTTATGTGGTGGTGCACATATTCATTGTATTTGTCTTTACGTGATGGCTCTTGGGTAGGTATACGATTACACACGTTCAAGTATATGTATAAGCGTTATTAATAAATATACATATTTATTAAGTCGTGTTTAATTTGTATAATATCCGACAAAGATTATAACTTGTCCGATTTGTTAAGTGTTTGATTTAAAATCACTTTTGTTCATAAAATACCCTTAGGTTTTCTATATTTACAAAACAGTCCCTATGTTTATGAAATATAATATTTTAAACGCCTAGGTTTCCACATTTATACCTTTAGTCCATTAACTTAAGAAAAGTACACTTTTGGTCCTTGTACTTTCAAACAGTCCCTCAAGTTTCAGAATTGACAGAAACAACCCCTAGACTTTATAAAAATAGTTTTTGGCAGTTTTAACCCTCAAGTTTCTTGTTTTACATTTTTAATCCTTTAATTTCCAAAATTTACATTTTAAGTCCAGATAAGTTTTGAAAGGTGGCAAAAGGTTTTATTAGACTCTAATAAGCCATTTAAGATGTTTCAACTTGTAAATAAGCTCGGTGAGCATATTTCGAGCTTATTGGGCTTTTTGGACCCGATAGGGTCCATTAAGCATTTTAAAGGCCCAAATAAATTTTCAAGATGATAAAAGCCTTTGATAAGCTCATATAAGCTGTGTGAAACTGTAGGACTTATAAATAAGCTCGGTATGAGGCTTATTTACAGTTTTATTAGACCCGCCTGGCCCATTTAAACCAAAACCTGTATATATGTTTTTGGCCCATTTAAAGGTTGCCAACTAGCATAGCCTAGGTTTTTTTTATCTTAAATTAAGTGTTGTATACTTAGATAAGTCGTTTTTATCATATTGGCTTATCCCATAAGCCAATAAGCTATGGTAATGGCTTTTAGGCCCATAAAAGTATCGGCAAGGGTTTTGAGATGTTGGGCACATCCAAAATAAGCCCATGAACACCTTGGGTCTTTTTATAAGCTCTATTGAGTCCTATTCTAGCTTATAAATAAGTTGTTTCACTGTTCGGCTTATTCATAAGCCTATAAGTCTCGTAAATGGGCTTTTGAGCCCATTAAGGGTCCGTTAAGCACTTCAAGCGTGTAGGTTCGTCCCACTTAGGTCCATAAGCTTTTCATGCTTCCAATAAGCTAAACTTTCTGTCTTGGCTTAATAATTAAGCCTTTTTGGCTTATTGATCCCGCATTGGGCCTCACTAAGAGCGGTTAAGCCCATTAGTGGCCTATACGCTTACTAGTGATATTTAGGGTTCGCTAATGGTTTCGTTAAGCTGTACAATTTAACCCTTTAGTGCTTAAGCCATAGATAACCCCTCTTGGAACTATATGTGACTCGTTCGTGGGTCTTAAGGTCTAACAGTGGACATGCACGTCCATGTGTCTTTGCGTATGGTTTGGGTTTGTGGTGTTTAACTACGAACGAACACTTTAAGCTTATTTGACCTACCTATGGTTCGTGTTTAACACTATTGCTAGCGTTCTAATTAGGGCTTGTTTTCTCTTCCCAAGTCAAACTATCAAGTTTACGCAAAATGTTTACGTATAAGTTTCATGCAATTCGTTTTTAAATGAAAATGTGTAACTCTAGTCATTGTTAAGCCTTGCTTTATATAGGTTGACATCTTTTTAGCACCACACAAGAGATAATATACATATGTACATGCGAATAACGTGCATGCCTTGCATTATGCATATACGAGCTCACGTTAGTTTGTTATTTACAAACTAATAGTGTACATAATTAACTCTTGGCAACTATGGAAATAGTATGATCTACTGAGTATGATATGCTTATAATGCAAATTACAAGAGTCTTAGAGTCTTGTTTTGTGAGATTGGACGCGCTTGAAATGACGACCCTCCCAGGTGTCATTATATACGGATAGATATTAAACCAGCTTCAAAGCTTTATTAAATACCCAAGTCTTGGCTCGTGTACCCTCTTATGTTTTTGTATGAAGACTCTAGCACTAATTGTATGTCCGAATAAGATTGTGAGGGTGTTTGTCGCGGCTTATGACCCGAAACAAGAAAGAAAACAATGGTGGCTTGCTTGAGAGTGTTTGTGTGTTTAGAAGTTGTAAGAAAAATGTTAAGTGTCAAGTGTAAGTGAGTATTTATAGGCTTTAGGATTAGTTAGTTTCCTAGTTCTTTAATCCAAACCAAACCGTGCCCTATTAGGTGGTTTTATGTTTTCTAGTTAAGCTCAAATGGTTTTGCTATTACCTCCCTAGTACATTCCTTAATTACAAGATCATGGTACAAGATTTCCTATGATTTTGATAATCTTAGTGTATGTGTAGGTGTATGTGGTTGCGATTATCCAAGGGCAAATGAGGGATCCAAATTGGTTATTACACAATGGGTATTAAGTTAATTAGGGACAATTAGTACCTTCTTTAATTACTTAGGATTGTACATGTACTTAGGAGATAAAACAAGGTTTGGTAGTTGGCTTATGTTCCCCACATTCGGCCCTAATGGATTATTAACACAAGATTTTTATAAATTTTGTGTTTAAGGATTAAAAGTGGGTATTGGTTTGAGTCTAGGTAAGCCTAGGTATTTTCGAGGTGTGTCTAGAGGTATTTTATTGCGAAACGTAAGCCTTTTACGTGACCAATAAAATAAAATACGCAAAGTTAGTAATTTTCTTCCTAATAATTACATAACACTTGCTTGACGTAAACCTTAATTTATTTGGTGACCGTTTACGTTAAATGATTATTTCTAGTCTACGCAATTTAGCTTAAAAGTTAAATTAAAAGTAAACGCGTATTGGACTAAAATAAATAGTGAAGAATAATAGAGTCGTAAAATGACCTGAAATTGAGAAATGTTACAAAGATCTTGCTTACCTTGTAAAAGGGTTAGTTGTATTGAATAGATTCAAGACAACTATGATAGAAACTTTGTGAATACTAAAGAGTATGCGGAATCTACTCTTTAATACTTAGAAGAATATTAATAAAATAGTAAATTGTATAACAATGATATCATTGAAAAGCTCCAATATTATTATTATCAATAATACGAGTACTCTGTGTAGTACTAGGGTTTACAACCTTAAAGCTATATATCAAAAACATATGAATGTGTGTGTGTATGTATCCATAACCATAACCTAGGATCTCCTTTTATACACCAAGGAGTCCTTTACAAGATAACTACAAATCTTCTATAATTCTAAAAGATAACAACATATCTTCTAACTATATAAGATATATACTGAATAAGTCAATACATATCACTAAACACGTCTTTATCTCTTTAGTAGTCTTAATCTTCATGCAGCAGTCTTAAGTCCTTCAGCAGTATTAAGTTAGTATTGGCAGTACTAACTTTCTTCTAGCAGTACTAACTAGTTAATACTGTCAGTTGTAACTTGAGCAGTACTAACTCTTGACTTGGCAGTACTAAGTATGAAGACCTTTAATTCCCAACAAAGTTAAATAGTCTTTATGAAATTTTTAAGCCCCCGACACAGGCATATCTTGTTCAGTTAGCACATGCAAATGAACTAAGGAAGAAAATGTGAAGAAAATCATTTGTGAAAACTAAACCAAATATTTTCAAAAACATCGATTTCTTACCTGTTTCAAAATCAATAAGCAAAAGTAGACAAGCATATAATGTCATGACGAATAACATAAATCATTTTAGAGAACTTGTTGATCAAGCTTGGGTGAAACATTCTAAAGATCATTTTTGTGCACCAACTGCTCATGATATGGAAATCCTAATTAAGACATGTTTGATGCCTTTTGCCCTTAAGACACAGAATGATAGTTTCGCATTTGTTCATGAACTTAAGCAAGAAATGCATGCTGATTTAAAGTACGTTGAATACCTTGAAAAGGAAATTGACGAACTTGAATCTGATAAAGCAGAATTCTCAAACACGTATGATATGCTCTTGCAAGAATGTGTGTCTAATGATGTTATGTGTTCTTATTTGCATTTGTTATCTGATTTAGATGCGCACACTGAATTGCAATGCTTATATCTTCATAAAGAAAAAGAATGTGAATGTCTTGCACAAAAGTTTTCAAAACAAACTGAATCTGTTAGTAAAGAAGTTTATACTGAGCTTTTACGAAGTTTTGCTAAATTAGAAAAACACTCGATTTCTCTAGAACTCGCTTTACAACAATGTCAAGAACAAATAAAAGATGACACAGTTTGCAAAGAAAAAGCGTCAAATGTATTTCTAAAAGAACGTGAACAATATTTTGAAATACAAGATTTGAAAGCTCAATTGCAAGACAAGAACATTGCCATATGTGAGTTAAAGAAACTCATTAAGAAATGTAAAGGAAAATCTGTGGAAACTAACTTTGATAAACCATCTGTTGTTCGACAACCAAATGCTCAAAGGATTCTAAAACCATCAGTTTTAGGAAAACTGGCTCCTTTTTTAGACTCTCTTGAGTGGAAATGTTTTTCAAAGAAAAAGTCGGTTCCAAAACTAATGTGTCAGAGGGTTTATCAAAACCAGTCACTACACAGAATTTGCCTCAAACAGCAAGGCAAGCTGTAAGAAACACAAATGTGATTAAACTAGGCATGTATCGAATTGACACTAGGACAACCCAAACTAGAGCACCACAGTTGCCTCAGACTTATGGGAATACTAATCCTCGCGTGTCTACTTCTACAGGAGTAACTTACAGAACTAGTGTTAGCAGACCAACGCCTAGGAGCACTCAAATGAAAGATAAGGTCGTGCCAAACACTAGTCAAGTGAAGTTTAAGAAGACAGAAGTAGAAGACCACTATAGGATTTCTAGTATTTCTAATAAAACAAAGTCTGTAACTGCGTGTAATGACAGTTTAAAATCCAGAACTTCGAATGTTAATGCTGTTTGTGCTACTTGTGGAAAATGTGTGTTTAATTCGAATCATGATGCTTGTGTTTATAAATTCTTGAATGACGTCAATGCTAGAACTAAGAAGCCTAATGTAGTGCCTATTAGTACTAGGAAACCCAAAAGTCAAGCGAACAAATCTGTTGCAACACCCCCTAAGAAAGCAGTTTCCTCATACTCCACTGTCCAGAATTCCAAGAGTTACTATAGGATGCTGTATGAGAATACTAGCAAGGCATGTAAATGGTGGATAGAACAACAATGCCCATCAGGATATAAATGGGTTCTTAAGACAAAAATGAAGTGGGTGCCTAAAGTTAGGAATGAAACTGTGCAAAAGAGGGTTAGTTTTTCCATAGATAATGCATCTAGGATAACTAATGTCTTGAAAATCACAAATACTGTAGGATCCAATTTGTCATGTATTCCATCATCCTCTAATTCTCTTGTAGATTGTTCAACTTATCCTCTTCATTGTTGACTCTGGATGCACAAAGCACATGACGGGCAATCTAACGCTGCTATGCAATTTTGTTGAAAAATATCTGGGTATCGTTCTTTTTGGCAATGATCAATTTGCTCCAATTATTGGTTATGGAGATTTGGTTCAAGGAAATATCACGATAAACATGGTTTATTACGTCGAAGGGCTTAATCACAATCTCTTCTCGGTTGGTCAATTTTGTGATGAGGATTTGGAGGTTGCTTTTTGGAAATCTACGTGTTTGGTTAGAGATCTTCAGGGAAACGATTTACTTACCGGTAACCGTAGATCTGATCTCTATACAATTTCCCTTAAAGAAACAACTTCATCAACTCCAATCTGTCTCATGGCTAAAGCCTCACCAACTCAAGCATGGTTATGACATCGAAGACTTTCTCATCTTAACTTCGACTACATCAACTTGCTTTTAAAGAAAGATGTCATGATTGGTCTACCTAAGTTGAAATATGTCAAGGATCAACTATGTTCCTCTTATGAAGTGAGTAAAGCAAAAAGAAGTTCATTCAAGACAAAAATTGTTCCAAGTTCAAAAGAATGGTTAAATTTGCTTTATATGGACTTATGTGGTCCAATGCAGGTTGCTAGCATAAATGGGAAGAAATATATTCTGGTAATTGTAGACGACTACGCCAGATACACTTGGACTCTCTTTCTACGATCCAAGGATGAAACCCCAGAAGTTTTAAAAGATTTTCTCACGATGATCTAAAGAAATCTTCAAGCCCCAGTAATTTCTGTTTGAACTGACAGAGGTACAGAGTTCTTAAACAAGACGCTCCATGCATTCTT
>BQNB010092563.1:13588-26585 GCA_026074375.1 Tanacetum coccineum | reverse complement strand
TTCAAGTCTTGAAGGCGAAATAGACATCGAACAAGAATTACACGATGTCGAGGTGAAAGCGGGTTTTGCAATCTCACTTTCTAGAAATCGCTCTAGATGAAGCCACTAGCGAGGCTAGGTTCTAAGCCTCCAAAGAAGAACTCACTCTCAAAGAAGCTCTCAATTAAGTTTAATGTATATTAAGTTTATGTTTTCAAATGTTTGAATATTAAGCTTATGTTTTCAAATGTTTAAATATTAGCTTTGTGTTTCAACTTTATGTTTGATGTATAATGAATTTATTAAATAAAAGTTAAAGTTTATTGAGTTTATTTCACCAAATATACCACAGTTTCTAACATTTTTTTTACGAAAACCGGTTTGTAACCGGTTTTTTCAACCCGAAGCGGTTACAAACCGACCCAAACCGTTTACCCTAGGTTGGAATTTTTTGCCCACACAAACCAAACCGAACCGAACCGATTTTTGTGAAAAATGGTTTCCACCCTTTGACTAATAACCGGTCCGGTTTTCAAACCCGAACCGGTTTTTGGTCAAAACTGATTCTGTACACCTCTAACTGCATCGGATGTTCATGTTATTTGTTTTTAGCCAATAGAATGGCTAAATGTCATTGGCCTTTTTTTATTGTGGGTGAATGGTATTTTTTGAGGGTTTTTGTGAGACACATGTATATACCAATAACATGTTATTGGTATTTTTGTTGAGGGGGATGTTTTAGTTATTGAGGTGTTACTAGAGGGATGTTGAGTTGGCGCTAAGGTGACACACCAATAACATGTTATTGGAATGCCCCATAGACAATTCAGCATCCCTCAAATAACACCCCAATAACTAAAACACAATTTTCAACAAAAATACAAATAACATGTTATTCATATCTGTAGGATATCAAACATACAATATAAGATGACTAAGTGAGAATGAAATTCTAAAGAGAGAAAGAGTGGTTGGAACACTTAGAGAGAGAAAGAAAAAAACTTGTATTATGAATAATGAACCAATCCCTTCCCATGGCATGGGAAGGGGGTATTTATACCCTTACATAGGCCTGTCAACATAAGGGGTATTCTTATGTTGACCCGGTAAGCTTAGCTAGTTTCCAAATATTATACTACGAGCTACTTATCCATATATTGGTAGTGACCGAGACTTTTTTGTATTCCTAAAAATCTCCCCCTAAGGGAGGTCACTCTAATTTACAAAAACTTAAGCTTAGCATTCTATGAATGTCTTTAGTCTTTGCTCGTAGTCTTGATTTCATTAATCTTTATCTTGTGAATGTAAAGTGGTGATATTTAGACTTTTAGGCTTGCGCTTATTCCTTTAGCTTGACTTGTATATGATATTGAGCTTCTTGAGATCATCAACCAAGCATAATCTCTTTTCGCCAACTTGTAATCTTTGCCTTCTTGTAAGCTTGTGACTTTCGGACTGACATGCTCATACCTTTCTTTGTCTTGAAGGCTTGAAAAATCATATTTCTTGAAAATATTTAACTTTAATACTTTGTCATTTCAAGGAAGACATGCGATATCAGAGTAGCAGAAGTCTTTTGAAACATGTACTTGAGCTTTCATGGTGTCTTTACATATGTCAGTCGGGTATGAGCATGTGGCATTGACTTCGACTTGTCATCGGTTAACTGATGTTGCCGTCAGGAAACCTGCATGAATGGGTTAGTGATAAATAACATATAAGGACGAAAGTGTCTTTGTCACTTCGTCGAATACGGTTGCAATGACCACGGTTCCCCATTAATCAGTATAAATACTACTTGTGATCATGTAGAATTCAAGAGAATCTCATTGACAGGGTTTCGCAGTTGCACTAGCCGCTCTCATTACCGGAGCATCTCAAAGCAGATAACACGGTAAGAGTGAATTGGTAAGTTACCGTCTTCCCGATTAAGTCGTTAATTCGTGTTCAGCTTTCCTATGTCCAGATACCCTTGTGAGGCTTCCCATGGATATAAGATTGAAAATTGATTTTGGAAAATCAGTCGGTGTGTTAAGATGCAAACGGTTTTTATAACACACTGACAATTTTATCTTTTTCAAAATTCATTCATCAATTCATAAGTTGGACCGAATCGATATCCAGTATCACAAGTTTGATCCGTGTAGGATCTCACAAGTCATCTACCATAGAGCTTGTTTGATGTTGGCTTTGGAAGGATTTCCATCGTCACTGTGAATACTTTAAGTATCACTCAGATGTTCTGGCAATATCACAAGGATAATGTGTAGGACTCTTAATACATTTCTTGTTGTCATAATGTGTGAATCAGCAAGTATATTTTGGATAAGTGTCCTAATGAGATTTATAGATGATCTCTTTTATAGCTCTAGACTCGATAGTGCACTTTGCTTTTAGTAATCGGAGGCTGGAGCAGACTGCCACCTTTTCAATATCAACAAACTCAGAGTGAGAAAGTCGATAGAAATATGTTTAATCTTTGTGAGAAATGAAATAAGAGTCTTTTGAGAGACCTTGAGTAGCTGGGAAGGGTTGTGCATTGCATCACTGGTCCATGATGACTATCTTCAATACCAGGTAACATCTTAGTGTTTTTGATAGCATATGTATTGACCCGGTTTCTGCCTAAATGTAAGGAGGGCTTCTTTCTTTTCACCCTTTATCTTTACATTTCTTTTTAATTATTTAACCCCTTCAATGCTTATCAAGACTTCATCACTAACGCCTTGTTGGGTTTGTTCTAATGTCAGCTCTGTCTTAGTCTGCATTTTTCCTTTTCTCACTTTTACTCCTTTTGTATCATACCTAAGGACTTCTATTTTATCTACTGGAATGTCTCTGGGTAGATCTCTCTAGTTCTGGCTGGATCATGGGAACAAATACCTAATCTTAACCACCTTATAATTCCAATTAATTACAAACATGGTCGGTCTTTTGGTATTGTTCTCAGCCTTAAAACCATTTGAAAAACTAAATTAAGGTACTTATGACATAAGTCAAAAAATTTGTACCTCGTTTGTTTTTTACTTTTCAGAAATGCTCCCCCTCAACACGTGCATCGATATTTGAAAATGTTTAGCACATGAAGGGTGAAGCTCGCACTTGAGTCCTTAAAATCACATCTTTAGCCATATATTTTAATCACATTTTCTCCCATTATTAAAAAATATCAATTCTCTTGATATTTTGGATATCAATTAATTCAAATATGTTTGAAAAACTGTTTGGGGAGAGAAATGTTCTGATTATTAACAAGCCTTATTAGGAACATTTTAATGCCCCCCCTCAATTTAAAAGGGTATTATAGATAGTGTTGAGTACGTTAATTTGAAAAAATTTGAATTTATTAAAAAATTCTAGAAAATTCGTACTCAAACACTATATATATACTTGCCTATTTTATAAGTCTAAGCTATATATTCACATTATTCACAAGATAAGATTTGAGATTGGACCTGACGATTATTCGGTTCATGTCATCAGTCTCTAGTCCATCTCGAGTTGTCGAGCACCCACCAATCTTTCCAGATTCTTTATGATCCGCCTTTCACGCATCTATTTATCAATCAACTCGACCATAAGCTCCGATCTCCTATTGTCAATAGCCGTCCACTTTCTCCTAGACATCTCCTCGTTGTATCCCAGACAAAAATCAAGTATTATGTGATGAAGCTCATCGCGAACAGTCTTGAGTGTTCTGTCCGAGAACTTGTACAACTCATCAGCCCGCATCACTCTTTTTTGTTTGTTCAAGTCTTCATAAATTACCCCTGGTGGTTTGTATGATAGAGTGTAAAGTTCTTTGAATTAGATTTTAGGAAAGGTCTGCCGAGGTGCGGTGATATTAAGCTTCTTTTAGTAACTCTCTACACCAAGCTGGAGATACTTGACTCGACATTTGATGATAAGACTTCTTGTGAACATGCAAAGGGCCACAATTAAGTCAACAATGTCACGGTCGTCAAGTTGGAATAACTTGTGTTGAACTGCAAGAAGAAGCATGTCTTCAATGTCGTTCAAGTATAGATCAACGAAGTCGCCTTCTTTAAACTTGTATACTTGTCGATCAGCTCTTCGCATCGTAATCTCTTCTAAGTGCATAACCATGTAGTATCTTTACACTCACACTGACCACACTTAGAATCTTCTGGGTAGAGTAGACATTATGTTTGGAAATTTTGTTCATCCGAGATCTATACCAAAGCTTACGCCTTTCACCCCAGTGTTTGATTCCCTTTTCAACGTCTTTTTCATACCCCACTTTTGTAGTACTCCAAAGTGTAGGGACCATGTCTTCAATTCCCACAATCTCATACCGAGCTACTTTAGTCTTCGTGATAGAAGTAGTGTACTTATTTTTAGGGTCTGATGATTTCAGAAATTCCAAATCATTGTTGAAGAAGTATTCGGCAGCAACGGTTAGATGGCCTGGGTGACCTTTCAAGGGAAGCGGTTTAGTCAAGTTAAAGGGGCAACGATCTCCTTCTAGATCATTCCAATCGAGTCTGTTTGTCAATGTTTTGAAACACTCTTCCATATTGTACTCAAGTTCAATGCTACTAGTACATGTTCCTTTTAGCAGGTTGTAAACGGGTCCTACTAATATTTCTTGAGTAAGATTGTCTATTTGGAGTCGATTAATAACATACTTGGAGAAGTCAATAGGAGTGGCTATCAGTTCATCAAATGTGAGAGGATCCTTTGCAGCAGAGACCATTTTGTTGAACCAAGGCTGTTCAGGTTGATCAGTTACAACTTGATGCTTGTTCCATTCTGGATCAAGAGTAGGAGG
Source organism: Tanacetum coccineum (assembly GCA_026074375.1). Lineage (NCBI taxonomy): Eukaryota > Viridiplantae > Streptophyta > Magnoliopsida > Asterales > Asteraceae > Tanacetum > Tanacetum coccineum. Next base: position 21,814 of record BQNB010092563.1, on the reverse strand, counting down.
CCTTAGAGGTTGTTTGAATGAAGTGTCTCTAGAAGATTTGTCGGTCTTTGGTGCTACATTATCTTGAGGAAGATTAGCATCATTAACCACATCTTCATTTGTAGTGGTCTCCAGGTCATCCATTACCACCTCAGCTATTGGTTCTTCAATCGGTTCATGTGCAGTTACAGACTTACCGGTTTTAGAACTTTTGGATGGAGCATTACCTTTGGAGGTTTCCTTGGTGGTGGATGGTTTCATTGAAGACTCTGACTCTTTGGTTCTTCTCCTCTTTGTCTTCTTACCCTGGTTTGGTCCAGCAGAAGGGTCTTCATCATCATCATGCTGTCTTTTGTGGTTCTTGACCGTATCAAAAACTCCCTTATTCATAGCATTTTCATCCTCTATCAAAGCTTCCATGAGAGCATGGTATAATGTATGATTGGCAGGATTTCTATTGAAAGACTTGTTTTCATTTCATGGTTTGGTATAGAGCGCTTTTCAGATCATACTCTTTAAGTGTTTCCTTGTCAGTAGACTTAATTGTATACTTCAACATATTTTGTTTCTCAGCTTGTTCCTTCTTAATCTTGTGAATCTCTAAAGCACTCTTCTCATATTCTTGTTTAAGATCAATTGTTGATGTCTGAATTTTGCTTGGTTTGGGAGCTGGCTTCACATAATATTTCTGAATAAGTTCTGTAGTGTGTCTCTATAGAACCTTTTAAAGATCATCACCAATTTTAGATTCAAGATATTGGAACTTGGGATTTGAGAGTAGCAAGAGCTTCAGCAGAGTGATCAGTTTTCTTCAGTTCAGACACATTCTTTTCTAATTTTGCAACTCTTAGCTAAATAACGGTGAGTGCATTGGATTCAGGGATAGCAGTGGTGATGGTTAGAGCTTCTGTTCTGATTGGTGGTGCAGGGATTGGTGTTGTTACCTGAAGTAGTACAGGTGGTATGGTAGAGACAGATAGAGGGGGAATAAGTGTTGTTTCAGGAGCTACTAAAGGAGTTTCGGGTATAGATGCGAGAATTGAGAACTCAAAAATCACCAAAACATGTATAGTAAGAACGGATGAAGACTAGATATGTGGAACTTCAGATTGGATTTTAATATCCAATAAAGAGTTGATCTCAACATATGTAGTATCCTTAAAAATACCAATTAAAGAAGTATCAAATGAAAGTTTAAGAAATTGATCACCAAAACCTGAAGATACCGTTAAGCTAGAGCTTGTTGGAGGAAGTTTAGCTTTCTTGGCATCATCTTTTACTTCTTCGTTCTTTCCAGCATCTATCTTGGCCGCATCAGAAATTTCTTCATCATCGTTCCTAGATTATTCAACTTCAGCATTTGTCATCTCTTCATCCTCATCGTCATTTACTTGTTCATCACCGTGTACAAGCTCATCATCCATTTCTTCATCATCGTCTTGTACTTGTTCTTTACTGTGCATAAATTCGTCATCAGTTTCTTCATCGTCTGTCAGTTCAAGATCGATGCTTTTGTCATCATCATCATCCTTCTTCTCTTCATCTTTGTCTGTGTCTACCCATTCAATAGTTTCATCATCATCCTCTTCTTTAGAGTACTATCTCTCTTGTTCAGATCCCTACTCAAGTATAACTTTGTCTTCAGAAGTGGCCTTTTCCTTATCGGGAACCCTAGCTTAATACCAGTTCCTTCACTTGAGGTAGCAGGGACAATTGTAAACTCATCGGGAACCCCTGGTGTAACACCAGTTCCTTCACTCGAGCCTCCAGTACAAGGCTGTCTTATGTTGGTCTTCTTACTTTCTTTAAGTGCTTTCATCGTGTCAGCATTAATTTGTTCTTCAGGAGTTAAAGTTTGAACGCCCTTAAGCTTCTGAGACGGATCAAAAGACATCTTCTTTGACACGCTGGAAGTATCTCTAAAAGCAATACCTAATGGTCTTCTTCTGGCAGGCTAGGGACACGTTCAGTCATAATCCTTGCATGAGTAGCATGGACTTGCCTTGCTGCTTTCTCTTCTGTAGCTTCAGTTAAGCTTATAGATTTTCCTAACTCCAAAGCAACATCTGGTTTAGGAATAATGTTATCATCTACAGTAATTGTGACTTTTTTTAACCACTCTTCTGCTAGTAGTTCATTTTCTAGCAGGTTCAAGGTCTGATTCTTCAGATACATCAACAGTTGCTTCAGTAGTATCTGCAGTTTTCTTCCCCTGTGAACCTGATAACACCTAAATTATACATATTTTCGGTGGTGTTATTTGTATATATTTAATCATTTCTCATGAACTTTTGATACTTAATAGCTTGAATTACTTAAAGATATCCCGAGGTCAAACACAACAAAGATCAAGTATTTATACGCTAAGAAACACAGCATACAAGAAAAGATAAAGAATCAAGCCTAAAGTGCCAATGTGCGCCGCACTTACCAGTTGTGTGCCACACTTATCCTCAAGTCAAAGGAAATTAAAGACTTAGTCAAATTCAGCATTAACTCTATAAGTACACTGCATAATTTCTTTTGTGCGCCGCACTTCTTATCTGACGTTGAAGAATAAATGAAGACATTAATACTACTGCATTAATACCCTAAGTACGCTGCACAATTTCCTCTGTGCGCCGCACTTCTCCATTAAACATTTAATTCCCCTCGCATTTAATCACTAAGTACGCCGCACATTTTACTTTGTTCGCCGCACTTCACCCCTTACTCAACCTATAAATAGAGGACGAATTTCAATCCTTTTCATTCATCCCATCATCCACTCTTCAACTAATACACACACCTATCTACCTTATGAAATCCTAAACATTTTCCAACCATTCTCCAAGCATAAACACCATATCCTTTGAAGAATAAAGATCAAATCACCAAGAACGACGAAGAACATCATACTAGTTTAGTAAAAGAATGAAGTTTGTTATGGAATCAAGTTATGTTATGAACTCCTTAGCCATAATAGGCTAAATCTCTCATGACAACTCGGTGATGTTATGATAATGAATAAGTGTTTGGTATGATCATGATCTCTTTAATCTCAAGCTTATGTTGCGACCCTATTATATCTTATCTTATCAGTTTTGATTATCAATCTTAGATTATATAATCATATCGGTATAAGTCGAAAGACCCGCTATGATCTATGCGGTTTTAAAGATTTTTTTATGATCTTTAACGTTTATGTTGAGAAATTCACTTTCGTAAACTGATAAACAAAATAAGCTTTGATATATTAGCAACTTTATTATTTTAGTGACACATTTGGTCTAGTTAATTAAGTATAAGTCTTGAGTTAATCATGATAATTTGTGAAAACTTTTTCTGACGAGAAATCCTTTTTATAAGTTAAAGGTTCCATCTTTGAGGTTTTAATGATTTCCAACACTTATGAATTATTTTCAACTATTTGAGTAGTCATCTTTATTATCACTGGTAAAACAAAAGTTATTTTCAAAACTGTTAAAATCTATTTTCTTTCTGGTTACTTGAACACTACTCAAATCTCTATGGACGACCTGGTCTTACCTAAAAAGATTATACTGCATACGTGGGTTATACTTTTACCCGTGTGTTTCCCTATAATAAAATTGGTATTTTCAGTCATTATAAATTTAAAGCTTTTGAAACACATCAGTAATTGTGACTTTTGGACCAACATGCTCATACTTTTCTTAAGATTGAAAGCTTGAATAAAACATCTTTCTTGAAGTTCTTTAAATTTAACACTTTGTCGCTTCAAGAAGGACGTGCGGTATCAGAGTAGCAGAAGTCTTAAAACATGTACTTGAGCTTTCATGATGTCTTTATGTAAGTCGATCGAGTATAAGCATGTGGCTATGAATCTTTACTTATCTTGATCCAATAGCTGTGACCATCGGTATTACCCGCATGAAAGGGTTAGTGATAATAAACATGTATGGACGAAAGTGGCTTTGTCACTTCGTCGAATACGGTTGCAATAACCACGGTTCCCCGTTGATCAATATAAATACTGCTTGTGATCAGGTAGAATTCTAAAGAATCTCCTTGACAGGGTTTCGCAGTTGTACTAGCCATTCTCATTATCGAGGCAACTTAGACTTACAACACGGTAAGAGTTGAACGGATAAGTTACTGATCTTCCTAGATTAAGCCGTCAATTTGTGTTTTTTTTTACCAAAAAAGCCCTTTTTTTTTTTTTCCTATGTCCCAGATACCCTTGTAAAGCTTCGCATAGGACATAAGATTAAAATTTAATTAAGAAAAACATTCGGATATGTCAATATTCAAACGGTTTTTATACACACCAACAGTTTATCTTTTTTTAAACTTCCATATCATCAATTCATAAAGCTGGCCAATGAGTATCTAATGATCACAATTCGATCCGTGTAAGATCTCACAAGTCACCTCTACCAAAGCCGTGTTTGATGTTAGCATTACAAGAGGGATTTCTATCTTCACTATGAATACTTAAGTAACACTCATTTTCTGGTCAAAAATCACAAGATAAGGAGTAGGACTTCTTGACAAATAATTTCATTGTATTTCACATGTGTGAATTAGCAAGATATTTTGAATAAGTCTTTCCTAATGAGATTTATGGGTGACTCTTTGGCTCTAAGACGTCAAATAGTGCACATTTATTTAGGAATCGAGGCTGGAGCAGACTGCCACCATCTCAATACCACTAACTAGAAAAAGCGAAAGTCGATAGAAATTTTGTAATCTCTCCTTGAAAATGAAACAAAAATCTTATTTGAGATCCTGATATCTTAGAAGGTAGTGCAATTTGCATCACTGGTCCATGATGTCAGTCTTCAATTCATGCAATCATCATTGTGATTCTGACAAAGCAGATGTTTTGACCTGGAATCTGCCTAGGTGTAAGGAGGGCTTCTTTCTTTTCACCCTTTTATCATAACTTTTCTTTTAATTCTCAACTCCCATTCGTGCTTTACCAGAGACTTCAGGACGAGTACCGTTTGTTTGGTTTGTTCCAGTACAAGCTCCAATCTTAGTCGAACATATCTCCTTTTCTCACTTTTCTCCTTTTAACATGCCTAAAGGACTTTTGATCTAACTAATGAAAGTCCTGGGTAGGATCCTCAGAGCTGGCTGGATCGTGGAACGAATTAATACCCTACCTAACCACCTTATAACTCAAATAATTAAATACATGGTCAGTCTTTTGTATCATTCACAGCCTTGCAACCATTTTGTTATGCTCCCCCCTTAACAAGTGCAATCATATTCGAAAAATCTTAGCACATGAAAGAGAAGCCTGCACTTTGATGTCCTAAATTCACTATCTAGCGATAATTTTAAAATCATATTTTCTCCCATTATCAAAAATATCAAATCTCTTGATATTTGGATATTTAATGCTTCCAAATATAATTCTTATTAGGGAAAAATGTCTAACAATTAACCAATGCTATTATTGAACATTTTAATGCTCCCCCCTAAATTATGAGGGAATAATATGGTGTTTGAGTGCGTTAATTTGAAATTTTTTGAATTTACTAAGAAATTCTTGGAAATTCGCACTCAAACACTATATATTCCTAATTGTAGTCTTACACTACTTATTTACATATTCACAAATTTGTAAAATACGAGAAAATGACCTGAAATAAAATAGGACACCATATGATAAAGTTATATTGTCTGTTCTAGCAGCCTAAAATCATTTCCTTATTCTCTCCATCAAACAAACTTCTCCAGATTCCTCATTAACCTTCTTTTAAAGAGATGCTGATCGATTGCCTTGATTATGATGCGAGACCTTTTCTTGTCTAGTTTACTCATTCTTCTTTTTGGCAAGTAATCCATCTCCAAGCTGGAAGCAATATCATGAAGAACCCTTCGAACAGATGAGAGTATGCATCACAGAACTTGTAGTGTTCATCCGAGAGCATCAACCTGTTTCTTTGGAACTTGTCTTGATATATGATTCCTTATGGATTATTGTATGTGGTGTATGGGGTCATTTTGGTAATGTCGGACATGAACGTCTCAGGCCTGGTGATATTAAGCTTCTTTTGGTAGCTTTCGACTCCCAGTTGAAGGTCTTTCACCCGCTTAGGAATAACAACGCGTCTGGTAAACATTCGCAATGCCACATCAAGTCAAAAAGGTCATCTCTTTCCAAATTGAAGAGCTTCTTTTGAACTAAGAGAAGAAGCATGTCTTTGATTTCGCGCAGATTAAGTCTTGGGAAGTCTCCTTCTACGAATTTGTAAAGCTGCTGATTTTCTCTTCGAACAATAATCTCATCCAAATACCCGTAATCATACTTCTTCACAACTTTAACATGGGTTACAACAATGATTCTTTTTGTGGAGAATACATCATGCTTGGACTTCTTGTTGCTTGCATATCCATAGAAGCTTTGTCATTTTGGACCCTTATAAGAGATTCCCCACATAGCATATTTGTCATAAGTTACCTTCACTGGACTCCATAGCGATGGAACCATGTCTTCTATGCCCTCAATAGTATCAAACTTAGCAGCCTTGGTTTTTTTTGTAGAAGTCATATATTTGCTGCTTAAACTTCTACCTTTTAGATATTTGAGGTCGTTGTTGAAGAAGTAGTTAGCAGGAACTACTTGACGACCTTGATCTTTAATTAATGGTAGAGGCTTGCTGAGGTCAAATGATATTCATGTCCTTCAGGGTTCGTCGAGTCAAGTTTATCGGTAATAGCCTTATAACACGCTTCAAAATGAAATTCAAGTTCCACTTGGATTTTGCATGTCCCTTTGAGTAGATTGAAAGCTGGTCCAACAAGATGTTCTTGTGTCAGATTCTTAGTCTTTAGATTATGCAAGACATATGCTGAGAAGTCGATGGGAGTGCTCATTAGCTCTTTGAAGGTAGTAGGCGGTTTTCTTGCTTTAGCCATCTTGCTGATCCAAGTCTGAGGAGGTCTAAAATCAATTTGTTTTCCAGCATTCCAATCACGATTAGGAGTTGGAGGCCTTTATGGTTTCTTGAACCCATCATGCTTAGAATCTTCCTCGACATTGGGTTGATCCTTAGTGTTACCCAACTCATCTCCTTGATCTTGTCGCATCTCGGTGTTTGTAGTCTCAAATATTGGTTCCTCTGATTTAGCAGACTTGCCAGATGATTTTAACTGAGGCTTGGAGCCTTTGGAAGAGCTTGATTTATACTCTTTTGACTTAGAGCCTCTTGATGGTTCAGCATCCTTGCTTGTCTTCCTTTTCTTCAACCCTTGGTCTGATCTAGTTGGAGGGTCTTTATCTTTGTCATTGTCTTCACGGCCTCTCTTTAAAGAATACGCTTTACCATAAGAGTCAAAGAGATCCTTGTTGAGTTAATAAGATTTGATCAGTGCATCATACAAGTCTCTATGTTGTTTAGCAGCTCGATAAGATTTACTTTTCTCTAACTTGTCTAACATGATCTTCTTTTGTTCAAACTCAGTGAGAGATGTTGCAGCCTCATATGTCGATTGCGGTTGAGAAGAAGATTTAGCCAAAACAACATTCTTAAATAAATCATCAATAGTTCTTTGGATCACCGAAGTAGCAAAGTCCGATATCTCCTTAGGCAAAATCTGAGGAAGTTGACTTTTGACTTCATCTTTGATAATCTCTTTCACTGATTTCTCAATGATGTCGATGTATTTCTCTTTCTCAGCTAGAGCTTTCTTCTCAAATTCTGTCGTGTATGACTACAGAGCTATTTGAGTAGCATATCCAATTCTTGTACTAAGATGTTCATCTATAATTGCAGGAATTTGTACGAGGATTTGTAAAGAATGATCAACTTGTTTGACTTGAGAAAGTTCTTGTTCTAAGGCAAACACTCTTTGGTCGAATCCGAATAGGGATGCAAAATATGCAAGAGCAATAATTGACGAGGTCGTTGGTTTTGTTGTTGGTACGAGAGTTGGTGTTGTCATTTGTGGAATAGAGGAGAATGGCTGAATTATCGGAGTAACGGGTGTTACATGAACAGTTAAGTATTTGGGATAGCCGTCACAGGTACTGAGAGATTTAAGGATGCTTGAGTGCTTGATTCTTCATGAGGAGTCTTGACATTCATCATAGAAGCTACTTCATCAATGACTGGTGGAACGTTATCCAAGTTACGAAATTTGCTTGCAAAGTCGGATGAAACAGAAGAGCTTTGCTTTGAACCTTCAGTCTTCTATAAAGAAGTGAGTGTCACGTGTGCATCTTCGATGACTTGCTCATATGACTTTTCTTATGAAGCACTTCCATGAGTAGTA
>BQNB010092563.1:0-11894 GCA_026074375.1 Tanacetum coccineum | reverse complement strand
ATTGTTAAGAAGATAGGCCCAGTGGCCTATCGGCCTATCAGTTAGATTTGCCTAAGGAGTTGAATGTTGTTCATGACACATTCCACGTGTCGAACATTAAGAAGTGTTTGGCTGATCCAACACCGCAAGTACCCTTGGATGAGATTCGAGTCGATGATAAGTTGAATTTTGTGGAAGAGCATGTGGAAATTTTGGAAAGAGAGTTTAAGAAGTTGAAGCTGAGTAGAATTGCCATCCTCAAGGTTCGGTGGAATTTGAAATGTGGACATGAATTCACGTGTGAACGTGAAGATCAGATGAAGCTTAAGTATCTGCATCTGTTTAGTGCTGATAAGTAGTTGGATTTCTAGGGTGAAATTCTTTTAAGGGGGGGTAGAATGTAACCTTTGCCCTTTTCGTGTTTTGAATATTCTAATTTAGTCCTTTGACTATTTGGCGTTTGTCAGTTATTTAAAATATTGTACCGTGTAGACGATGGTGATCTTATGAAAATCGAGGAATTCGATGGTTTATTGTGTATAATAATCTTTTTAGAGGTTATTATTGTGTTATGTAAGTTTTGGGTGGTTGACCGAATTTCTGAGAAATGCCAAAAAACGAGTTCCGACACGTCCGTTAATGTTCAAATGAGTTTTGGGGAGGTCTTATATGGAAATATGTCAAGTAAATACTTTAAGTTATTGGAAAAATATTTTTAAGGTGAATAAAATGCTAAATAACTTTGGAGAATATTTTACGGTCAAGTTTTACGAGCTTTTAAGTGATTCCGACATGAAAACGAAGACCCTGAGCCCCTAGGATACCCCTAGCCGGCTATAGAACAAAAAAGAGACAAGATGGCCATTTTTTAGGATCCTTGGTCGTTTGCTTGGTACATATATTTTGTATCCTTCCTAACATGCTCATTTCATGTCTTGGTTTTCAAAAAAAAATACACACACTTTCTTTTCCTCCTCCTTTGCTCGTCCAAACACCTAGAACACACACAGACTTTTATTTTTCAAACCTTGATCAAAAACATGAAAATTGGTGATAATTTGGGTTGATTCTAATAATCGGGTATTCATTAAAACAACGTTTGGGTTGTCCAGTTCGCGTCGAAAATTATTTTGAAGACCATTTTTGTAAGTCTTTCAAATTTATTTCTAACTTGTACTTTTGGGTTGCTTGTTATGCATAGATGTTAGTTGTACAGCCCGATTGTTAAAAATCGAAAGCAAAAAGTTTACAAATGGATGTTTAGGGTGCGTTTGGGATTCGAAATAAAAAGGAAAAATATAAGGTTTTGTTAGTTTTGATATTGTGGTCGTGATGGTTTAAAAACATATATTTGCTATGTAGCTTATTTTGTTTATAGCTTGTTTTGGCTTCTTTGTTGGTTCGAATGAGCTTATTTTGAGCTTATTAGCTCATGGCATCAAAAGAAAATACAAGAAGGGTATTTTTGTTTATTATCCTAGTATGTCATATTTTTGTGGACTAATATTATAGCTTATGGTGATAACCAAATGCGATACGTAGCTTATTTTTAAGCTTAATAATTAATTTTTGAGCTTATGGGCTCACGGCCCAATAAGCAATCAATAAGTCGTGGCTTATTGATGGCTTATTGTGGTCCGTATTACTTAATTACTTATTGATTTGAGCTTATATATGCTATTTTGCCTTGGTTTTGGGCTTTGAACGTATGTTGGATACATAAAAAGCATAATGGATCCTTATTGGGCCTTTGCCTCGGTGGGTGCTTGGAGCAATTGAGCCATTTAGTGGCAGTACCACTAATCATTCCGATGCTCTTCCTCCTAGTTCTTCTCCGGTGAAGACTAGTGAAATTCTTGAGGAGTTCGCCGATGAACTCACTCTTTCTAAAAAAGTCGTTCATGAAGAAAATTTTCAAGTTTATTCAAACCCTCTTTTCGAATTTGATGATAACTTCACCTCTAGCAACAAAAATCCTCTCTTTAACGATATTGATAAAGGTATCGAAAACAAGAACTCCAACGTCTTAGATTCTGATGAGTCAGTTTTACTTAACACACCTTTGTCCGATAAGGTTCAGTGTTTTGATTCAGAGGACGAAATTTTGAGGAAGGATATTTCGATTCAGAAGGAGACGTAATTTTTCTTGAGAATCTGCTTAGTGATGATACCACCCATAATCTCGCTCCCGAAGTGATTTCCGATCATGAACCAAAACAAAATAAATCCATCTATAATACTTCGATTACTTTTTCTCCAAGGAATGATCCTCTTCACCATGAGTTCACCGGTGAACTTTTAACACTTCCTTCAAGGATCGTTCGTGAACATGAGGATTATCTTAATCGTATGACTTTGATTTGTGAGATTTCAACATCCCGGTCACAGGAAAAGGTTCATGCTAATCCGAGTTCAATTATCGAGTCTCTTCCCACATCTCTTATCCCCATTGAGGATAGTGACCCCGTTCAAGAAGAGATCGATATATTCCTCGTTCCAGATGATTTAATTCCACCAGGTGTTGAGAATGATGATTCCGAAGATGAAGATAATGAGTTACCTAACCTTGATCATCAAGACAACCCGTCATCTCCTCGTCCTCCACCGGAACCACCGGATGTTTGCTTAAATTTTAAGCCCGATACGGCCATGAAGAATGATGAAGATTTTAACCAAGGGGAAATTGTTTTATCCTTAAATGTTGAAGATGTCAATTCCTTCACATTTGTCATTTGGACTTTTCTCCCATTTTTCACCTACCCCGAGGATTCTCCTGTTATTCTCTCTCTCAGGAGTGAGGACCTCGTTTTTGACCCTGGCATCTCTACTTTTCATTTTTCTCTTAAGCCAGTTCCATTTGCTCTCCCTAAGGACGAATGAATTCAGGGATCGAGTCAAGCTATGTGACTCGGTTACCAAAAACAAAGCGCTTCGTGGGAGGCACCCCATGCTTATCCATTTTCTATTTTTCTTTCTAGTTTCTAATGTGTGTGAGGAGGCTTGTACTCTTCTGTTCTTTGTGTTTGTTGTTTGTGCTTGTGATTATTTGCAGGATAGACCCAAATTTTCTGAAGACTCTCGTGTTCGGTGCTTTGTCCCGGTTCACTCGAGCTTCCTAGCCTTTGTTTGCAATTAGTTTGGGGAAATCCGATATCCTTTCATCTTATCGATTCACGTTTATCTTTGCATAATTAATAAACGGCTTAGATTTGCGTAGAGACCCGCTTTAAACATTGAGGACAATGTTTCGTTTTAGTTTGGGGAGGGAATCTATCGATTTGATGTTACCTGCTTATTGTTTTGTTCTCATGTACCTTGTTTTCCCACAAAAATTTCAAAATTTTTAAATTTCTAAGTTTTATTTGTCGGAAAATAAAAAAAAAAATATAATAAGTGTTTTTGTCACAATTTTAACTTTCTTGCTGGGTAAGAATAAGAGTAAATTTTGACCTGATCGAGCGTGTTGAGCTCTAGCTTGTTCCTTAACTTGTGGGCTAAGCATTCACTAATTTGCGAAGAACGAAAAATGATAGAGTTAAGTATGAGTAGGATGCTAAACAAAGATTATTTGGAAATCTTAAGAGCTCATGTATGTAACTTGTTGCTTTTTCTCCCATAAGCTCTTAACCGGATTAATATACGTGCTGTTTTTGAAGAGTAAACTTAAATCAACAATTTTTTATGTAATATATAGCAAAAATTTTAGTCTTAGTTCAAATTTATACTTGAATTTTTCAAAAAGAAGTCTTCTATAAAAAAATGATGATAAAATGATAAAAAATAAATATAATAATAAAAGCTGTGGGCTGATAAAAGTTTACTACCTCTTGCCGGCTCATAACCGATGTGGTAGTCTTCTAAAGAAAGCCCATAGTAAGAATAAAGATCCGAGACTGATAAAAGTTTGCTGCATCTTGCCGGCTCACAACCGATGTTGCAGCCTTCTAAAAGGTCGAGGGTTACAATTGCATAAATGTCTAGATAGTTAAATTAAATTAATAATTGACTTCTTTTTGTTAAATTCAAATATGCTTTTGCACTTTGAACGACTCGGATATAAGCTATGAATATCCGGGAAACCTGAGAGTTTTTGAAACCTAAGGTCCGTGAGTCCCGATACTAGTCTCTGTGGGGTGTCAAAAGCCTGGTCACTTAGCCGCAAGGTTGGGATGTGCCGAGACAAAAGTCGCTACATGGGATGATCTCGCCTTCAAACTCATTATTCTTGGGTGGAACGTAAAGCATAGTATTTTGTAAAACGTTGATCCATGGTTGAAATTCAAAATAGCACATTCACCTAAGATATAATAATTGTCGGGAGTGAAAAGTTCACAAGTTGCAAATATGAGTAGTGTTAGCATCTTAACTGATATTTAGCTATGATTTCATTTTAAGCTTGGTTTGGATAAGTGAAAAGTCGGGGACGATGAATTTATCCTTTTTGGGGCATTCTCGGATCGAAATGCATCTTGTTCTATGATCCCTAACAGTTATGGAAATAACGAAAGTCAAAATATTCTAAGTTTATAAAAAAAATTAAAAGTTATAAAAATGGGAAAATAGGGTGTTTTAAAGCTTGTGATTTCTTAACTTTCTCCACGAAAGTCTTTGCTACTTTTCAAAGATTTAGTTTGGGGAAGTTTTGAGGTATTTGGTTTTAAAGCATATAATATTGCGTGAGGACACGCAATCGCTTAGTTTGGGGAATTTTGATATGTGTGAAAACACATATCCATTTTATATAAAAAATGACCCATAAAAGACAAAATTGTGCTTAAAATGCTTGTATATTGCTTGTTTTGTCTGTGATTGTGTAGGTATGAATATAGTAAAAGTCGCAAGAAAACGGTCAAAGCCGGACAAACACGGACACGAGACGATAAAGAGTATACAAGAGCCGGGGATTTGATTGCTGAAAGGTCAAAAGTCAACTCCAATCACCCCTTAGCCAACCAAAGTCAACTCACTAAATGACAAAGCCCAAAAATTCCCAAAATAGTCCCTCGTTGTTAAACATATTTCACAAATAACCTTTAAAGCCCTAACGGTGTTAACTTTCTATTATAAAGAGTTAACACTCGTTATCTTTTATTTAACCCAATAACCGAGCCCAAACCAAATAAATAAACCCATGGCCCATTATCTTTTGCCCAGGTCAAAGCCCAAACCTCTCCAGTCAAACTCCCACCCTCAGTCCAAAAGAAAAAAAATGGCGGGTATATCCATTTACTATTTGTTCATCGTCTTCGCAAATTACCCGCTTCTTAACATGGGGTAAATCAAAATTGAGGACGTAGCTATGCGATTCAAGTGACAAGGTCCAAGCAGGCACAAGAATACTTCATTGAGAGCTTTGATTGGATGAAACCCAAAAGGAGCAACACGTGGGACTGACAAGAAACACACCAAGGACAAATATTTTGCACTAAATCAAGTGCAAAAGAAGCACACAAGGTCTGACACACGGAATGCCACGTTGGCAATCCGTGTGCTCACTTACTTAATCCAACGGTCATAAGGATGGATCCAATGATGGGTAAAGAATCAAGGGACGAGATTACAAGGAGCGTGTAACAGACTCAAGGCCTAGAAGCTTCATCTCAACTCTATAAAAGCGGACTTCATCACACACACCAGGAGTGAGCTAGTTTTTCATTTTTTCAGCTTATTAGATTTTAGCTTTTGTATTGTCCTTTAAAAATGTTTTAAGCTTAATGTAATCTTCTTTTCAGTATTGTAATCAACTTTCCATTAATAGAATTCGAGTTTACTCTTACTTTTCTCAAGTTCTCTTTTATATAAAACTTTACTAAATAAGTTGTTATTGTTCTTAAGCCTCTAATAAGCTGATCATAAGCTCTTCTCAAGTCTCTAAGCTTGGAATTGAGCTAAATTTAATCATTAATCTATTTAAACCTTTAAAATTAGCTAAATACCTATGCTATATGGATCTAGAGCTTTTGGATGATAAGCTTAACCTGGAAGAGCTTATGGGACTTAACTAGCTTATCCTTGTGATAAGCTAGAGCTTGTAGACAGCTCTTTGAGCAATTTGAGCCTTTGTTAAGCTAAGGCAATTGTAAGTTCCTACTTCATTTATTTTTTTGTTTCATATTTAAGCTTAATTCTGGTTTTTGACTTTTTGCTTAATCTGCTTATTTGCCTTACTGCTTGTTTAAGTTTGATTATTATTCTGGCTTAATCTAGCGTATCTTAGTAGTTTAATGATTTTATGTGTTCAATGTTTGCGTTACTTTAAAATTTTGTCAGTTTTCCTGTTTTAAAATCAGTGAAAAAACAAAAAAATTAGCATTAGCTTATTACTAATAGTTCTGGCTTATTTCTGAGCTTTATTCTGCTTATTAGGTTTTAAAAAAGCTTCATGATATCTGTTATAAATGCTTTTGATCTTTAAAATCGCAAGGTATAAGCTAAAAATATAAAATGAAATACGGGGGTTGTTTGGACAAGTAACAGATACTAACCATGTTAGTACTAAGCTTGAGTCCTCTTATCCTTAATTTTGCATCTTAAATCCTACAATTTGGTTTATAAGTGCAGATTTATAGTTTAACTATTTTGGGTTAAGCTCATTTCATAAGTTAATGATAGTTAATATTTGAATCTGTGATCATTTTTGTTAATTTCAAGTGCTTTTAGCTTAAGTCTGTTATAGTAGTAACTTTGCTTGTTTTTGCTCTTGTTTTTTAGTGATAATAGAGTGTTAGATGATTCTCATATAGGTTCTGCAAGAATAGACATAAATTTGGTCCATCTTTGTGCAAACTGCAACAGGTAAGTAAACACAACGTGCAAACCTGTCACTTGTTAGGATCTAAAATCAGAGGATATAGTAGATTTTTAGGTTTTGAATTAAATTACCATAATAGCTTTTAGGTAATTAATCATAAGTTTCTAGCTTGATTTTCAAAATTGCTTTAGTTTAAGATCGGTTTTTAAGCTCTAAAATGATTTTGTCTTTTCAAAACATATTCAAAACTCAGTACCATCTGAGTATCATAAGGCTGTTTCGAAATACAGCTTTTTTCAATATGCACATAAGTTTCAGATAGTTTTCAAAACTTTCTTATAAGCTATAGGTTAAAGTTTAAAAAGTTGCAAGCTAAGTTTCTTAAATTTCTCATTTGCTAGTTTAATATTAAGCTCAAAGTCCTTGCCTAGGGCCTGTTTGGTTTCAAAGTTTTCATAAGAGCTTATTGTGATTTTTAGCTTATTGTTTTGATTCTATGCTTGTTTCAAAGTAGGTTTAGCTTTAAGTAGGTTATTTTAGTGTACGAATACTTATTTAAGTCTTTAGGTTTAAGCTTATTTCATGAGTTCAAGTTTTAAGTTTATATAAAAGCTAAAAAAAGAAAGTTTACATTTTTCTAATCTTTTAAGCGGATTTTTAGCTTATTTAGTGACTTTTCAAAATAATTTTATTATTAAAGTTGTTTGTTTTCAGCTTTTCTAAAACTTTGCTTTTATAAGTTTTCAAAAAAAAAAGGGAAGGTGGAAATCGGGGGTGAGCAACGCTCGAACCCCCGACCTCAACACCCTCAACCTTTATAACAACACAACCACACACCTCAATACCAACATGCCCTGGGGTCTTTTTCGTTATACATTTGCAAAATTTAATATTTGTATACAATTTCCCATTTTAGCTTTATAAGTTGTTTAAGCTTATTTCGTAGCTTATTCGTTAAGCTGTGACCACGAGCTTATTTTTCCTAGGTCCGTATTAGTTCAAGCTATTTTTTGTAATTTTTTTTAGAATTTATATAATTAGTTTAGTATTTTTAAACATTTATTTTTATTAAAAACTTTAAAAAATCATAAAAAATAGAAAAATAATCAAAAAAAATATAATTTTTTTTTGGAAAATTTTCTTTTATCATATAGTTCCTAGGAAAATTATTTTTACTTCTGTAGGGTTAAAATTGCAAAATTTCATTTTTTAAAGAACGAGATTATATCCCGTTCACGTTTCGTGTTTTTAAGGCTTCATTTCAACTCCGTTTTTGTTTCTAGTTTTTAAAACTTACTTTTTAAGTCAATTAAAGTCTATTTAAAACGAACATTCATTTATGTTAATTTTTGGAAATTTAGGTTTTTTAATTACCATTTAGGTTTTCCGTTTGCGTTTTTTAGTTTAAAGTTGATTTCTTGTTATTTGTTTTCCCGTGCTTCATTGTTATCAATACTTATTTTAATGTTTTTAATTTGTAAAAAGATAATCAAATCATCTAGTTACAAAATTCAAATCATTGTCCGAACAACAAATGTGGTTTTAATTTCATAAATCGTTGGAATAACACCGGGAACATTCTTTTCCCGGTTTAATATACGTATTATATATATATATCGTGTTATTTTCTAACTACCTTTGTCCCAAGGTAGGTGGAATTTCATATTATTTAGATTTTATTACTGACTGTGTTGGTTACTAGCAATCACTGTTACTTGTGGATGCAGAGGTGAGGAGATCTTTAAAGACTAAAAGGCTAGAATATGATCTGATTTCAAAAGAACAAAACAATCATCATTAAAAAGAGAAGCTAATATCTAAGAAGTGATTGGATACAATTCTCAAAAGCCCGACAAAACTAAAGAAAACTCGAAGAAACTTGAAGTTAACAATTAAAGTTCAAGTTAGGGAAGATTGTTAGGAATTAAGTTATTCTAGACTTATTCTTTTAAGTACTATATATTTTAGTTCTGCTAATGCATATGTTAGTACTGTTAAAGAGTTAGCATAGGTTAGTACGGGAATGTATCATAGTTAGACTAGGCTAGGTATTAAGTTAAGTCTGATTAGCAGAAGTTTGTTAAGTTAAGATATGCATGAGAATACTTAGAAAAAGGATAGGCATAATCTCTATAACGCATTTTTTAAAGCCCAGTTAAGGTTTCCCTTGGTGTATAATAGGAACCCAGGCATAAATAGAATATATAGATCTATAGAGATCAATTAGCAATCATAGTTTGTAATCAAAGCAGATTCAAGTTATAATATAAAGTGTGATTTGATAGAAGATCTCTTATGTTTACTTAATACTATTCTTCCTTACTTAGCATGTGAAATAGTTTTCGTCATATCAATAGTGTTCATTCATATTTCATTAAGTTGCTTGTATTTTATCTAAAGTAACAAACCTTTGCAAGCTAAAGGTCAAATCTTTTCATAAAGGATCCACAAGATGGATCCATGGACGCCTTTTGGGTGATAAACAACAGTTTAAAAGTTTATTAATTCACCCGTTTTTCCTAGGATTATGATAGTTAAATGAAAGCATAATTACTTTGTGAAATACACTAGAATAGAGGAACAACACTTCAAATACACTACTCCAACACATGAGTAAATGGCAAGTAAGTCCGTTGCTGAAAGAACACCGTCATCAAAGACATGTATGATAGAAGGTGAATAAAAGACATATCTAAACGCAAGAGAGTAAGATTGGAATACAGTAAAGCACCGATGCTGATTTTGTTGTCACAAAAATCAGGAACAGAATCAGAAGTGCAAGATGATAGCAGTAGGTCAGGGAATGATACGGATGCTGATGATGCTGATATCAGACCCATATATGACGAAGAGACAATGGCCGAGGTACAATTGACTGCTGAATGTAATATCTTTGCTAAGGAAAACAGCAGACTAATCCACCTGAAATCATTAAATGAAGGTTAAGTTACCATATCCTGAACAATGTCAATTTAAAACTCTATACCTTGAGTCATCCCCTGATAATTACCAGCACCAACTGACTACGCAAACACAATCACTCGAGTCTGAAAATATTTTACTCCAAAAAGATCTTTGACCCAATTTTAAAAGATTTTTCAAGAATGGAACACATGCATTGCTTCTCAAACTTAAACATCAAAAGCAGCTTAAAATGGGCAACATGGTCAAATTTTAAATGAAGCAAGTAATAAAGCCAAAATGAAAAAGGAAATTGATGCCTATGAAACAATAAACATCAAATTAGAACATAATGTGGCTACATTACTTAAGGAAAATAAGACTTTGAAAAAGCATTACAAAGATTTGTATGATTCTATTAAAATAACGAGATCTAAGACTATAGAACAGACAACTTATTTGCTTGCTAATAATGCTAATTTAAAAGCTCATATTCAAGAAAAGGTTTTTGCAATTGCTGCTTTGAAAAATGAATTAAGAAACTTAAAAGGAAATAGTGTAGATACTAAGTTTGCAAAAACATCAGTCTTGGAGAAACCGGTTTTACAACCACTCAGAAACCAATCATTTGTTAGACAACCGAATTCGTTTAAATCTGAAAGGCCTCAAATGTCAAAACCACGATTTTCCTCCCAAGTTGATGTGAATAACAATTTGTCAAGACGAGTAACTCAACACTATTTGCATAAGAGAAGAGAATCCACTTTTGCAAAACCTAATCATATGATTGCATCTAGATCATCTAAGAATAGTTCTAAGAACATGCCAAGATTTAGTTCAAATGACATGGTTCATAATCACTATCTAGATGAAGCTAGGAAAAAGACACAAGAAAGAGATAGGAACTCAAAAACTAGTGTGATACCTTCTGCTAGATTTCAAAGCACTGCTGATGATAGTAAACCAAAACCTAGGAGCACTAATCACTCAACTAGGAGTTTGCCTGTATCTAAGAGTAGTTACGTAACAAAAGCGGTTGTGCCCATAGCAGATCGCTCTAAGAATTCTAATTCTTTCTCAGATTCCAAACACTTTGGTTGTTCTATATGTCATAAGTGTGTCTTTGATGCAAATCATAATGCTTGTATAACAAAACTCCTGAAGGAAGTGAATTCATGTTCTAAGATTCAATCAAATAAGACCAAAAACAATAAGAAACTTGTAGATCAAAAGAGTCATGCTTAAAAACCTGGTAGGCAGATCTTTACCGGACATAGGTTTTCTCCTAATAAGACTTTCGCTGTGTATAAGAAAACATCTCCTGATCTGATCTTAGATGGAAACCCACAGGTAGAATTTTTAAATCTGTTGGTCTTAGGTGGATTCCTACAAAAATCTTTACTAGACATAGGTTTTCTCCTAATAAGACTTTCGCTGTGTATAAGAAAACATCTCTTAGATCTTATCTTAGGTGGAAACCCACGGGTAGAATTTTTAAATCTGTTGGTCTTGGGTGGATTCTTATAAGAAAGTTATTCGACTCTTGCACAAGCAAGGTTGACAGTGAACCCCCACATGGTTCAAATGTATATATCCCTAATATTCATGAATGCAAAAAAACTTTGGATGTAAGTGCAGGTACATCAATCAATGTTCATAAGGAACAAAGTCTTGATTTAAGTGCATGTACCTTATGTAATGTCAATAAGGAAAATCTCAGAGTATGGTTGCTGAAAAAGCTGATATCTCAGAAACCATTGTCAAAGTGGATTCACAGATGATAGAGAAAAATGACGTTTGAACAACACGGTTCAATCCTCGCACCACCACGTCAACAAAAGTTCCTATATCAGATATGATAGTTATGATGTCAATGATAGAGTTGGAAAGTCTATTCGGTCCTTTGTTCGACGAATATTTCAATGGAGAAAATCAACTTGTTTCAAAGTCTTCCTCTGTTACTACTGCTGATGCATCTGATAAACGTCAACAACAACCAGATTCAACTTCATCTACTTCAACTCTAGCAACAACTGTCACTGTTGATGGAAACTTCGACTTGTGAATATTTTTATTTTTATCTCTATTTTGATTTATAAATATTTTGAAAAAGAAAATACAAAAATATAAAACCAACAAAAAGAAAATACAAAAATATAAATCTAGAAAAACAAAATATAAAATCAGAAAATTTCAAAAATACCAAAAAGAATCTTCTCGACATGTCTCTTGGAATCGATAACATTTACGTACCTAGAAATGT
>BQNB010092562.1:5194-26586 GCA_026074375.1 Tanacetum coccineum | reverse complement strand
AACGGGCAAAATCTGTCTAAAGTCACCACCAAATACTACAGTCATTCCACCAAAATGTAGTTCTGAATTAGCAGGATTGTTCAAACGCATTACATCTCTCAAAGTCCTGTCCAACGCCTCAAAAGCATGCCTATGTATCACGGGGGCTTCGTCCCATATAATCAGCTTTGTTTGTCTTAGTAAAGCGCCAATGTCACTATTTGGAGAAATAGATCAGACGAAGTCCTCGTTACAATTGATTAGGATAACAAACCTGGAATGAGCGGTTCTGCCACCGCTCATAAGAAGAGAAGCAATGCCACTTGACGCGACGTTTAAAACAATATCACCTCTACACCGTATGGCAGCTGCCAATGTCATCCAAATGAATGTTTTACCCATACCACCGTAACTGTAAAGAAAAAAAGTACGACCAGTCCCACTATAAGCTGATGACATTATAGTCTCGTACACTTTCTTTTGCTCATCAGTCATAGAAGCTTTGAGTCGAACATGTTCTTCTTTTAACTCATCTTTGTATGATAGTTCGTCATGTATGAGTCTGTTATTGGAAGAAAGGATTGTTGCATCGTCTGGAAACGGCATGCCCTCAAACATACTTAAGCTTCTGTTGTTACTCCTCAAAAGTACTTCAGTCTGAAACAAACAAAAGCTTTAATTTTGCTCATCATTAAGAACCAAACCTGCAATATGTATATAACATTTTAAGTAACAAACATGGAAGAAAAAATAGGTGTTAAAAAACATAATTATGTACTTAAATAGTTATAATTTTTTCTTCATGGTATAACAGGTTTTTGGACATGGTTACTAAAAGGCTGTTTGGACTTGTTGTTATAAGGAACAACATATCCGTTATCAAGCTGCACTTTGTTTTATTCGATTGTCCGTCCGTTGTTGCGTCGTCTGTACCTTGGATATCCGTCGTCGTCTAACGTTGTTTGTTCACAATAATTTTTTTGGAAAGTGTTTCGAACATGCATACTCAACCATGCATGGTGAACTCATATGTCCAATGCGATGTGTTTACGCACAAGAACATACAGTTCTGGATCCTCATCAATATCAGGAATTTCAGCTGATATGAAATTGTCAATCATAGCTGGACTGGGAAGCTTGTCATCAACATGAAGGAAAAGGCAAATGTGAGCATGAGGAAGGCCGCGCTTTTGAAACTCAACCGTGTAAACAACTGAAACTATTAAACATGACTATTTTTTAAAAGTAATATTAAAATTAATAAATACTTAGTTACTTAAGTATAGAAATGATCTTACGTGCTTGAATTCGACCAAATAACCTAGTGTCTCTGACGCTCTTCATAAATACCCTAGAAATCAAATCCGGTCTGTCTTCGGGACGAACACATTCTGGGTCAACTTCACGTGCAATCTCCGGCCATTTAGGATTACATGTAAACGTTATAAACAAATCGGGGTATCCAATATATTTACATAAAGCCATGGCATCTAAATAGTTTTGCATCATATAAACAAATCGGGGTATCCAACATCGATCTTTGTTAAAAAAATAAATGATTATATTGATGTTGACGTGCTAACTGATTTGTGTATACAGGGGCCAACTTTTGGTGCTATGATGATCTCGGGACAGAAAGCCGCCCATTTGGCCTTGAAGGCGTTAGGACTCCCAAATGCATTGGATGGAAAATCGGTGGGAAGCCTCCACCCTGAGCTTATCCTGTCTGCTGCCGACTCTAGGGAGACTGTTGATGCCTAAATGTAGTAAATATTTAGGAGCAAGTTCGGGTTTTAATAAATAAGGTTATGGAACGAACGAGGCTTGTGAATCTCGTGGTTAGCTTTCGGTTGTTTCGTTGTTAGTTTTTGAAGTTCTAATGTGATTGTGGATGGAATTCTTTTATGTCTTCCTATTTGAGTCCCATTTACGTACATTTTAAGTTTATAGCATGATCAAGTTTATATTAGTTGTAGTTTATAAAAATCCAATGTGGTAATTGTTGGAGAATTTAGTGAAAAAATGAGTTTTCATTAACTTTGGACATAGATAATTATTAGTAAATATTATTATTATGATCAGATCCAGGTCTTATATCTAAACGTAGCCTTGCAAAGCTTTCGTAACGAGCTTTTATATATCCAAAACGAGGTTGGTGTGAATGAGATATCGAGTATCGAATACGAGTATTTGCAATGAATGGAAAAATGGTTAAAAGTCAGTTATGACTTCTGTTAGAAATCTGAAAAGTCATAATAGTAGCATTTAAGTGGGCTGTTATGATTTGTTACAATAGTTTTAATAGCCATTTAACAATCCTAATGACTATTATTACATAGTGATTTTGAGTTTCACTATTAGTAATAAGGTATTTCTATTGTTCCAACTACACCAAGAAATTCATACGGTAAGTATTTGCTCTCGAATCATACACAAAATAATTCGAATGAAATTCCGGGCAAGTTGTCACCTCCGGCAATACACACTGCTCCGGTCGTCGTACCCTGGGAAACAAATGTTGTTGAAATGGTACACGTGAATCGAAACACGGGCCTCGGTTCTATCGCTTTTCTGTTATAGTTATGTAATTTTTTTTATTTCTATAAATTTGCTCTTGATAAAAACGATGTACAAGTAAAAGGTTATATTTTTATCTAAAATCTAGTAAACAGAAGCATATGTATTTTTTTTCCTCACATTTTGATATTCAATCCGGTCTACTTAGGAGTAGTTTAGAGTAGGGGTGAGCATACTGGACCGTCGACCGGATCGGACCGGAAGACCGGACCGAACCGGACCGAAGATATTTCGGTCACGTCCGAGGGTCCGGTATTTTGGACTAATTTGGTCCTCGGTCCGGTCCGGTCCGACCAAAAACCCGATGATAATGCCGTGTAAGACCGAACCGGACCGAAGACCGTCCCGGACCGGACCATACCATTTCGGTCCGGTCCGCGGTCCGGCAATATGGACCATTTCAGTCCTCGGTCCGGTCTGGTCTTGGCCGGTCCGGTCTTGGACATATGCTCACCCCTACTTTTAGAGTAGGGGTGAGCATAACGGACCGGGCCGAACCGAGAAACCGGCCCGAACAGGACTGACCAGACCGGATCGAACTTATTTCGGTCCAGTCCTCGGTCTACACTTTACATCATATTCGGTCTCCGGTCTGGTCCGGTCTTATGCACAACCGACCATTTTGCCTTCTCGGACCGGACTGAACACATTCGGTCAGGTCCTCTGTCTGTGGTTTTGAGCTAAATCGGTCTTGGTCCGGTCGGGGTTTGACCCGATGCTCACCCCTGCTTCAGAGTGTAAATAGCACCACACACTGCATGACATTTCCACAAGTTAAGCATCTGCACATGTATGTGCATCATCAAGCACACTTATTTGATCCAACCATGCTTTCAATCCATCATGTTCTAATGCTTTTGTACTAGTGGAAATTTTGATTGTCTGCCAATCTGCCATTCATATTATTGGTAAATGATAGCGTAGCCCCGCCAACTATGCTGACACCGTGTTGGCCAGGGGCGTTACAAGAGAACCAACAAGTTTTCTTTCGTGTATTAGAGTTAAGAATGAAACATGGACAGATTTAAACATGATTATTGTTGTATCAGGGAAAAAAATACTCATGTGTAGATCAAGAAATGAGTGTCCTCTTTTGCGTTTGACTTATTGACTATCAGTATATATAGCCGACTGAATGTTTCAGAAAATAGGGAGGCTGCGGTCAATCCGCTTAGTATAGCACCTTCGACATTTGGGCTTAAGTACACAAAAGTCCCCGCAGATAGCTAGTTTTTTCGTTCCATCCCATATACATTTTGCGTCTTTCGCTATGCTTGTTGCTGGAAAAGCACTTCCCCTGCATCACGTGCAAATAAAAACGTCTAAATAAACACTTATATAGTATAAGATAAGCTAAACATAAGCTCGAAAATGTGGTTGTACGAACCATCTATGAGCTTTTTTGAAAAACGGCGCCGACATATCAAATCCAGTCCTCTGAAATTCTTTAAACAGTTCCTCAGCGATTTCTGTTAATGCTGCATTTGAAGGCTTTTGAAGTCCAGCTTGAGCTATTATTTTCTCTGCATACTGCTCTGTTGAACGCAGTACCCACCTTTCACTGATATAAAGAGTTGCAAAACATGTTTAGTACAGTAAAAAAAGACGGCATGCAATTGTTTAACAAATTGAAAAACCAAATTATTATGTATAGAAGGTTTGCTATAATTACTGTGGCTTTCGAGACAGGCCGGGATTTTAAATTTGGGTCTGTATAGAATATTTGGTCTATCCCAGGTTTCTACGAATCGGGCTTTTCGGGTGATCCATGGGCCAGGCCTAGGACAGCATTATGGCTTTAGCCCGTTTAAGCATCTTTACCTGGAGGCAGAACGTCCCGGCTTGCTGCTCTCGCAGATTGCCCAGCTAAGTACTTCCGAATTCTCAAATGAGAAGCCTTTTAGCGGGATCTGTGCCACAAATAAACAAAACGAACATGTAAAAAGGCTTGATAAAACTCAACAAAATAATATCAGTGAAACAACAGAATACGTTAAAAGGTAAAAACTTAATAATTTGGGTTATGTGGTTTGCTGGTCCAATAAACTAGTGCATAAATGTGAGATTTGTAAAAGCAAAATAATGAGGTATACAGTTGAACATGATATTTAAATTGCATAACTTACTGAAGACAAAGGATTTTCGAAGGCCAACATGAGAGCAAAACACGGTCTAACAGGAACATCTTTAACCTTATCAGCCAGCACCGGAGTCACATTCAAGTCTATAATTTAATCGTAAAATAGCATTATGTTATCATACAGCTTGTATTTGGAATTTTAGGCAGTTTTACAAATAAAAAAGAGAAAGAACGGAATACGTTATACCAAGTGGAGGCGGTATTCCACTGACTTGTGTAAACCTTTGAGAAAAGGTGCTTTTATCTGATGTTATCACCCCGTTGAACTGACCAAGATCGTGTCCATCCTTATCTTTTAGAGACCACAAATCCTCATTCTCCAACCACTCCAGTTTCCCAACCATGACCCCAAATTTACTTTCAATACCTGATGAAGTAAGCACGTAAGACAACGTTATAGGCTACTAAGTCTACGAGTCCACAAATTTACAAATAGAGTTTAGTAATTATTTCGTTACCAGTTTCGTTGCATAACGCTCTGCATATAGAATTCATTCCTGGAATGCCCACATATTTCTTGTTTAATCCGTCCTAAAACAAACACAAGTCTAATAAGTATTCAAGTATACAGGTTTTGCTCATTGATTATCATAAAAGAAAGCATCATGCATAAACATTCTATAATACTAAACAAAATCCGTGTCATTTTAAGCACATTGGATATGCATATAAGATTTGATTGTAAAGCAGGATTTGTACATATCCCGATCATTGTAAATAAATCAATTACCACACATGTCAACATGGAAATTTAGGGTATGTCATGTGACAATAACGAAATAAGTCTATTATTATATCTGTTAAAGTTATCACCGTTTAGATGTGTGTACATTATATAAAGATGACTATAGATTTTGCACATTATTCTAACCACCATGTGGATGAACATACATACAAAAGAATAATTCAGACAAGAACAATGATGCATATAATATTATAATACTTCAAGATGTAACAGCTAATATACTGATTTAAATACTCAACACAAGAATTGAAATGACTAAAGTGGCCAAGTTGAGATATTAAAATATGATAGTGGATTAGTATACCTTTTCGGAGTTAACAAATGTTTTAGTAATGTAATCAAATGAGCCAAAATTCTGTTTCCACTCGGCAACAAGACCTCTTGCTTCCCAACCCCTAATCATGTCTTCCACGTCAGCGTTTGTTGTTGAAAAATAAGGTGCCCCATGGTCAAAATATAGTTCCTTTCCGTCTTCAGTAGTTTCTCTGCAAATCGTTATGGATTAGATCCAAGAGTTGATGGAAAACGGTCAGTTAAAAAGCCAAAGGGCTCAAGTTGCATTTCACAAACTCTTCACCATTAGCTTAAAGGGGTGTTTGTTTTGGGCTTATTTAGCAAAAAATGGTCACTGTATTATTTGGATAAACTTATAATCTTATAAGGTTAAGCATGTGAGCTTATTTTGGAGAGTTTGATAGGCTCCTATTTTGCGACATATCAGTGAGAGCTTGGGCGTAGTTCATGTCTGCTATAACAAAGACAATTCTACCCTTTTTTTGTAGCTTACATGTGAGAGCTTAGTCCAAACACCTTCATTTATCAGCATTATAGTAATAAACTAATCCAAACACCTTAGCTTAAATTTATTTACATCTTGTTGTTTGTTTGTCCTGACTCCTAATCGAAACACTATTAAAGAAGTAGTAACAAATAAGGAAATGCCTTTTGAGTGATATCATAAGGCAATAGGATAAGCATTTTTGTAAGTGTTTGGAAAAAAGCAAACATCTAGAGCTTACTTATTTAAGCCTGTTCAATAATATAAATAAACATATGGAGTGTTAAAATAAGATTTCCTAACAACCCTTGCATAAGGAGTCGTTGTATGTTAGTATGTTCTATTAAAAATGGATTTATATATGAGAAATGATTAAGAGGCCCAAAGATATGACCAAGGTTATAAATAGCGTGAGGCGTGGCGTGGCGGCATGACCAAGCCTTATGTCTTAGCGGCTATGGCGAAGCCTTTGCGTTTTTAAAGCGTTGCTTAAGGGGCCACAAAAAATATGAAAATATTTATATACTTATGTCATATTTCATATATATTGAGTTTACATAAAGCGTTGTACATAATGAATAAAGTTAAGAAACTATCCTTACATGTAACATTCATCTAAAAAAATTATCGGAGTTGAATCCAAAAAAACCGCCACGCCTCACGCCTTAGCGCGCCTTTTCACGCCTCATCTCACGCCACGCATAGAGTCGACGCCTTGGTCCATTTCGTAACGTGAAGGTCACACCTCACGCCTTAGCGACGCCTTGGCGTGCCTTTTAGAACATCGGATATGACTAATGTTATGCCTAAATTTGCATGTGAGCATCCTATTCGTAGCATGCTAGTTGCTAACGGACCCTATGCACAAAGTAGTGAAAGATTGACACACGCATAAAAGTATAAAACTAGTCATAATTTTAGGTTGCTGAATCATTTCTCTTGTATATTTACCAAAGCTTTTATAAACTAAAGCGGACCTAAGCTGACAGGCTCGAGCCTACTAACATAATCTATCATCTAAAATACGATTTCCTAACAACCCTTATTGTACTAGATGATTAGAGTCAATTGCGAAATAAGGAATTGCATAAGGATTAGGGGGTGTTTGTTTCGGCTTATTTTGAGACTTGTGGGCTTATATAAGTTTATTATATAAGCCCATAAGTCTCAAAATAAGCCAAAAAATTGGGGCTTATGAAATATAAGCCCAGATGAGCTAATGTTTAATAAGCCGAAACAAACACCCCCTTATTAGTAGGGGTTAGGCGGAAGAACGTAGACAGATCATACCCCTATGGCCCTATCTTATCCTATCCTAGGAAACGGTAAGTGAGGGTGAATGTAGTATATATATTTAACGGACCTAAGCGGGCTCGAGCCTACTAACATAATCTACTAGTAATAGGGATGGGATGATAAAGGGGTACCTTCTACGAGACATACGGCCACCGGGGCCTCTCGCGGACTCGAAAAGGGTGACTGAAATCCCATTTTTGGCTAAATTAGATGCACACACTGCTCCTGATACTAAAATTTTAAAAAATCATCAATCAATTGTGGACCAGAACAACAACAACAACAACAACAAAAACATATATTAATATTAATAATTAATAATGTAATATTATGATATACAATTTGTTTGTTGGGCTTACTTCCGGCACCGATGACGGCGACTTTTGTAGCTACCGGATTCATTTTTTCTTTTCTGACTTCTATTAATCGTTTTTAATTACTTTATTTTTTTCGTGAAATTAAATAATCTCTATACAAAATATAAAGTTTTTATAAATTAAAAGTAGTAAAATATGATAAATAAAAAACACAGAGCCGAAAATTATAAAGTTTAACAAGTCAAAAATAATAAAAGTCACGCAAAAAAAAGCATGAAAAAAATGTTTTGCCCTGAGAATTAAATGTGAACCGTTAACTGTGTACCAAGGGTATTATTTGTAAATAAGGTTGAGCGACTGCAAATCGAATAGAATCGAACATATTTTGATTCGGTCCTCGTACTATCCTTTTTCTCATATTCGGTCGTTGGTCCGATCTGATCCGGTTCGATTTTACACAAAATCGACAATTATGCTTGTTGGACCAGACCGGACTGACAGGACATGGACCGACCATTTCGGTCTAGTCCTCGGTCTAATGCTTTGGACAAAATCGATTATCGGTTTTGTCCGATCTTAATGGGTCCGGTCTAGTTTTCGCCCTATTTGCAAATAGAGGCACGGGGTACTAATAGTATCATCCCCACTAGTTTTAGAGTTAGCATTATGTTAGGGAATCATTGTTTCCATCTAATGTGGTGTCCTTACACCGTTACTCCGAAAAGGACCAGTTATTCATCATGTGTGCAATAAAGTTTCACTGGTTTATTGTTTCTTTGGACTCATTAGGGGAGCGGTCGCAACTCTATATAAGTGTGATGTCATATTGAGCTACTTCAACAAGACCAACATGATGAACCGATAACTCTTACATTCAACACGCTTCTAAGCAGAATCCGACCTTCAGAATTTGGCTCGTGACAATTATACCTGCAATAATACTTGCTCACATTTTGAATCTAAAACTTGTGTTTTGGGTATATATGACATTATGATGTTTAAGTTGGATGTATATGGAATTATCCCTAATGAGAAATGTGCGTTGTTTTTTTTGGGACGATTTAAAAGCATGTTAAATATTATTTTTTTGAACGATGTTAAATGTTATTTCTTATAAGAACAGAAAGGAACAAAAGAGGGAAAAGAAAAATGTTGAAAAACGTAAATAATTTTTTTCAACTTTATAGTTGGAATTCAAAACTGAAAGTTTTCAATGAGCTTAACTAGTTTCATGCTTTTTTTTTCATTTATCAAAAAAAAGTTTCATGCTTTTTCTGTTTTTTGTATTTTTTTTTAATGCTCAACTTCTTACCAACTAAACGTACCCATTTACTCCATCCTAAAATAATCTTAAAAGATTTTTTCTTAGTAAGTATACTTTCACCAATAAATTTGAAGATACCAAAATAAAAATATAAACACGCATTTCGAGATCAAAGAATATAAGTTTTTTTATTCACTTATATACTTTCTATCAATAAAATAACAATTGTTACTCATCTTTTAATCGTTAAAATATAAAATGAACATTTAATTTCTACTCACTTAATTTGAAACAATACCGAAATAAACGTAGACAATTGTTTTGAGAAAGAAAAGAAATGTATAAAAGAGATAGACTTTAATATAAAGAAATATGACTAACTGTTTGAAAATGTATCTTATTTGTAACTTTTTTTTAAGTTGTATGTATCATCGTTAGGATTAAAATATACACAAGTGGATTTTCCAGTGTTCTAAAAAAGGGTGTTATGGCGGCGTCAAGGCGTCGCTAAAGCGTGAGGCGTGGTCTCCACGTTACGAAATAGAACAAGGCGTCGACTCTAGGTGTGACGTGAGATGAGACGTGAAAAGACGCGATGAGGCGCGCTAAGGCGTGAGGTGTGGCGGGTTTTTTTGATTCAACTCCGATAATTTTTTTTAAAATGAAGTATATTACATGCAAATATAGTTTCTTAACTTTATTCATTATGTACAACGTTTTTTGTAAACTCGATATTATATAATATGATATAAATATATAAACATTTTCATATTTTGTGTCGTCTTAAGCCACACCTTAAAATCGAAAAAGCTTCGCCATAACCGTTAAAACGTGAGGCTTAATCATGCCGTCACGCCACGCCTTATGCTATTTATAACCTTGGATTTTCATACTTTAAGTACATATTCGTATCCAAACTAAAAGTCGTACTAAGAGCATATGGGACATGCACAAACTATTACTCCCTCCGTCTCAATTTACTTGTCCATGTTTGACTTTTTGGGTCTTTCTTTATCAACTTTGACCTTAAATAATTTTATTTGTGTTATTTAGTATATGATGTCAAATATATGAATGGATTGAGTTTTAAATGTATATTCCATTGGTATAATTTTCATCAAGTCTTATATAACACAAACAAAATTATTTAAGGTCAAAGTTGATAAGAAAAAACTCACAAAGTCAAACAGGGACAAATAAATTAGGACAGATGGAGTACTACTTTAACACTTTTCACCATTTTACAAAGCTTTTTTATAAACTTTTCACAAAAGACTTGCCTGCCATTAAAGCACCTCCATTGCCCAAGTGAAAAAAAAGTCTTTGATAGATGCTTTTTGATAATTAAATATGTACAAAAGTGAAAAGTCATTAAAAATTCTTGATAGAATGATACGTTGTAGTTGTAAACCAATGTTCATGACGTCCCATATCACGAGAGTTCCAAGTATGAAGTAGATATTGTCGGGATTTAACAAATTAGGTAACCAATTTAGTTACGAGTACGCAGCGGAATAGATCTAGTTTTAGCACATAGATTAACACATATAAATTAAACAAGTAATTTACTAACCGTTTGTTTATTGAGTTAAATCAATAAACTTACACCGGATCTTGATCTTGAAACGAGTGATTAAATTATCACCTCTACGGTTGCTCACACAAACACGTCAACCGAGTATGAGTCGATTGCTAGTCTACCTTCACGAACCAAACACCTTGTGTTGTATGATGAACCAAACGCACCCCTTGTGAGCTTGAAACGATCGAAAACCAATTAAACCCTAATTAGGGTTTGTATCAAAAAACCCTAATTATAAAAACCTTCAAATCGAAAACCCTAGTAAGGGCTTTGTGTGTCGTCGAGCTAGGAAGAACACCAAACTAACATCAAGTGTAGAACAAGAATCGTCAAGCAAGGAGGATGTGTAAAACCGAAACCTTAAGAGGGTTTCAGATCGATTTGATTTGGAAGGAGTGAACCGAAAACCCTAAAAGGGTTTCTAGGGTTTCGGTTATGGTTTATGAGGAGGAACCGAAATCCCTTAAAAGGGAATTCGGTCAATTAAGGGGAGGAGGAGGTAGCACCGATTTCTAGGTGTTTAGGGTTTGTGATGAATGAATAATGAGGTTTAGGGTGAGGGTTTATATAGGCACCCAACCCTAAAGCTTTTGGAACATGATAAGTATATTTTCCATATTTATCACAAAATCTTTCTCCTCCCTTCTTTCCTTTTCCAAAAATTGAACCAAACACCCTTCTAGAATCCCTATAGGGGCCGGCCAATCAAAGGGCACCCCTAGGGTTCGGGTTTTGTCCAATTTAGTCCCTTGGTTTATTATTTAAATATTCGTTACTCTAGTTATACAAGTAACGGTAAATAACGACTATTTAAATATTTATCGTGAAGTAAAACATACTCTAAGTGTTTAATGTGTGTGCCCCCAATAGGCTTATGTATTTCTAACGTATAACTTGCGGAACCGACTAACATATTCCAACAGCTCCCACTTGGGAGGCGGAGTAGCAAGTTGCAGATATACTGATAATTGGCAACGTCTAGCAAACACACACAATTACCTTTAAATTAGAAATGCTTGAGATAATAGTTTCAAGAACAATCTCATCTTATAATGGTTAGTTTATTACTTGCATTTATCATCCCTTTGTTCTAGATACCGTTAAACCATGGATATGGATCCTGTGGTATATCCTATATCATAACACGGGGTCGATTCTTGGATTTGGCTAGTTTCTAGAGAGAGAAAATGTAATCAAGAATCATCTTGAACTACTCTTTGGGCACGGTCATGCAATTATTTGATTAATTATGGAGAGACGCCATGGTATCATTATGCAATTAAATAATTGGAGGAACAAATTCTTTATTGACTACAAGTGTTGTGGATGCTGCTTCACATCACTTCCAAAAATAGCCTTTATAACTACCATTTTCAGGTTAGCGTTTGACTTATAATCAAAAAGTGATATCCACACATGCAGAACTTGTTTGTATCTCAAGCCTAAGGATGACTTATTTAACCATTTTCGATATCTTACTCATGACTTAGGATCCAAAAGCAAATATTCGAAAGTTGGGGTATCTAATATGCATCCATTGTGAATACACATGAGTTTGACGGGAACAATCCATATATTCAAATAATATAACCAACACTCACATTTGCCTTATGTAACAATATTCTCATATTGTTAACCGACAATGGACATATTTAGAATGATAAAATCATTCAAGGATTAAACATGCAAATATAGGATAACAATTATTATATGTATGAATGACAAATACCACGTATCTTCATTCATCAGAAAGTAAAAATTGTCTTACAATCCCAATTATCCAAATACTAAAACAGATATGCATGAAACTAATTAGCAAGTTGAAGTCTAATGTTTCCAACATTCTCAACTCTTTCTTTACAAGACAACTAAATAGTTATCTGAGTAAACTTTCTGAATACTTGTTTCAAATTCACAAATTTGTAAAGGATTTGAATGATATTATGAGTATCGTATGTATTTTTGCATACTATGCAAGTATCATATAATGAAATGTGACATAAGGAGGGGGAGTGTGGGTGTTGGGTGTTGTTTGGTTTTTGACACACACACACAATAAAAACACCTTTAATGGGGTATTTGAAGTCAACAACATACCTATCTCAAACAGTCATCTTTACAGTTTCTTAAAATGTAAAGTATTCTCATTCTTTAATGTGTAATGCAACAATGCTCTTAGCTGAGCATATCTAGTTAGTAGATTTATCATAAAAGATGAAATCCTACTTTAACTAGGATTGATTATTCTCTAGCATCGTGTGTACACAAACAACACTATGCCTTATATAATTCGTAAACATTTGTTTTAACAGTCATCTAAATCACTCTCAATTAGATACTGTTGCTATCAGTCATCTAACAATCTTCAATTATTGTTACTCACTTGCTCTTGTGCAAAAGTAACAACCAGTCTCATACACAATATAAGATATACATGATGAATCCTTCGTTAAAAGGTTTCCATCCATGTATTAAATTATCTCAAGTGAAATATATCATTTAAGACTTGCTTCAATGATGTATTGCATTGTGTTGGACTTAATTTCCGCATATGTTTATTTCATTAAACATTTATTCCAAGGTCGTTTGTTTTATTTCCTAAATTCCCAAGTGAAATTTCATTCCAACCTCAAGGATTAACATCTATCTTAGATGGAATGATACCTTCAATATGTTACACAACATATGAATTTTAAGGAAAAACATAGTGCTCCCACTTGATGTCAGGTGTACTCAGGAGTTATCTTAATTTAATCAAAAATCATATTGTAATTAAACTTAAGATTTCAGCTCCTAGATGCATGATCCAATCCACACTTGGATTTTTATCTTGTATACTTTATAAAGATTATTTTAAACTCATAACCTTTTGATTACACACCGTCCTCGCAAAAGGTAATCATAAAGAAAAGAGTTATAAAACTTAATTGTCATATTACAAATATAGACTCATAACCCTTTTTGATTACACATCGTCCTCGCAAGGTAATCATTAAGGAAAGAGTTATGATCCTTAATTTGCCATATGTCAGATTCAAGAAAACCTATATGACAATTAGTTATCTTTATATAATCAATGCGTGTAGAAAAGAAAGATTTAATCGTAGTCAATTGATTGAGTAAGACTAAAAACTCTTATCGTCAGTCAGGCATTAATATGTAACAATTTTGGTCTTTATGACTTTCTTAAAAAAAAACACATTATAATCTTTATTTAAACATTTTACTGTTTTGTGAAAGAACAATCAGCATAAAACATTGATTTGCCTTTAAATAAGGACTGCATCTTGTCATTCATAGTTTCTAAGATATTTATCAAATTCAAGATGTGATAATATTCATCTTATTAAGTCCACAGGCTTACAATGACCCTCTAACTTATATTCCTCAGCATTGATATTAAAATATCACTCTATTGATGAGGCATCCTTGCGGATTTATGAATGAGAGTTACGCTATACTTTGGTTTGACATTTCCATGCTTATCCTTAGTATGACATCAGCAAGTGAATTCAGAAGGTTATGTATTTTATTTTTGAATATCTTCAAGATCTATAGATACTCTCACTTACTTTTGTAAGAAGAGATACTTCTCTAAATACTAAGTATTTAAGCAACAATAAATTGTTTTAAATAGGACAACAAAATGCATTATACAGTTCTCATCTCTAGCTTGTTAATAATATGCTACATAGGATATTAACAAAATTTCCGAACTTAATCAATACATAATGGGATTATCCAAATCCATAAATAGATTATGTCTTAGAATACCTTCTAGTTGAAACTTTATGAGAGTATCCATGACACACACCAAAATTCTAACCTTGACGATTTTGGAGGTAGAGCAATTAAAGTTATAATAAACAATATGAATATAGTTTGTTTCAACACATTAGACATACCATAATAATGTGGTATTCTATGAGTATTCTATGAATATTAGAATTGTGAGACTCCATCAGAATTCCCTAGATAACTTAATTCTCTTTGGATCAAATACTCACCAATTGGGTCAAGCCAAATTGAATAGAAAGTATTTTTAAACCAAGTGCATGCTATAACGTATATTTCTTTGACTAGTACAATAACTCTATGTCATGGTGTTTTCAAGAAAACAAAATATGTCTCGTATACGATTATAAGTCTTTGAAAATTCAAGGACCTGTTGTTCCTGTGTTTAATCCAGAAAGACATACACAATTTTACTATTTACTTTATGTTATGAGTCATTGATAAATTCAAAGACTTTATAATTATGTCTTAACAAGAACATAATTATTCTTACTAAAGTAATTATGAACGCAAACTCTTGAGTTCAATAGTAATTTCAAGTTAATTTTATACTTCATAATTATGATTATTTAATTTAACCATATGGTATTATTGACTCAAACATGTAGTCAAAATGTTGAAGAACGTGCTATTAATATCTATGACATTTAATTGTAAATTGTTGATCCCCAATTCAATAGATCAAATTTTTTTTCCTTAAAAGCCCTTTTTTTTTGTTTTTTATTTTTTTTAAGGATAATTATATTTGATTAAATCTAACACAACTATAGTAAAACTTTGTTTTTGAATGAATTAAAGATTATAGCGAATCTAATCTTTAATATTAGAAAGAATTATTAATGAAACCAGTAATTCAAAACATATAAGCACCATATAAATTAATAATAGATAACAATACTCTCAAACTAGTATGCTTACAAAGACTTGAAGCTAAGATATAAAAAGAAAAATGAAAAACTATATTAAAACTCTATGCCCTAGGACCTCCTATATACTCAAGAGCCTATGTCGGCTTACAATAATTTCCTATGTATCCATAATCTTTTCTATAAACAAATAACTTAATACATATCATATAAGCAATACTAACACCAAACAGTACTAACTTATTAACCTTAGCAGCATTAACTTATCTCTGAGCAGTCTTAACCTTGAGCAGTAGTAACTTTGTACTAGCAGTAGTAACTTATCACTAGTAGTAGTAACTACTTAGAATATTTTTACTAGCAGTACTAATATTTACTAGCAGTAGTAACTGTGTACTACCAGTAGTAAACAATTAGCATATTTTCTTTGAAGTTCATGAGCAGTGCTAACTTCAACCGAGCAGCATTAACACAAACATAAGCAGCAGTAATCCAAACAGCATCAAAAAGACTTTTAATCCCAACAGTAATAGGACAACAAACATCTTATTTGTTTAAGTCCTAGTAAAATGATTAGCTTCCTTACCTTGCGGTCAAGAGAAACCAATAATCATATCGTTATATGTTGTTCCTTGCACACACTTAAGATTTCTCATACTTGTGTACGGGACAACATTATTTAATACAATACGACACGCGCTCGAAAGTATAAACAATATGATAGTGTCATAGATATTACAAGTAGATTTGAACCATAACATTTAATCAGGAATTGTGGATTATTATTCTATAGATAACTTTTCAAAAAGCAACATCGGAAATGCAACGGGTTATCTATAAAATAAAATTCAATTTTCCTTAAACTATGGTCGTTCATATTCAGAATGTATTGAATTATTTCAAAGCAGCTAAAAATAATAAGGCAACTAACAAGAGATAAATCATGTACTCCCAACTAAAAATTGACAACATTAGATGAATGTATTTTCAGTAATAAAACGCAAACTCCCACTAGTATGTCAACATTGTAAGTGTTACATCAACCAATAGAAAGAAAAATAGCGATTTATTTACATTCCTATTTACTTAAATGCCTACAAGTAGCAATTGTACTTAGGAATTGAACTGAGTATGATATGAATTTCTACTACTTATGTAGACGAGGGACAAGCCATATCATGCTTTTTCATTACATTAAACATTTAGCCATACAAATCCTCCATAATCGTCTTCCTATCCACAAGGGTGTTAGCACAATAAGGAATGGAATCGAGTCCAAGAAAATTTTACTATAAGACCTGCTAGCAATTTCTTTAACATCGTGCGTTTTTTAAAATCATACATCGAAACAAGTGCAAGATGCATTATGTTGTAGCTATAGACAAGATGTACACTAGTTACACAAAGTAATTTTTCTTTCAAATATTTCAAGAACTTAAAAGAGGGCATGAAATATAAAAGTGAGTTTAAATATAATTGATAATAATTCAATTATAACCCTATCTTATTCTTGTCAACCAATGAGAAGAGATAGGAGTAAGTCTCACTCTTCTTACCAGAAAAAAGACTATGTTTGTCTTCTATGAGAAAACAAACTTTCATTTACGAATTATGTTGCAATAACACAATTAATCAGAACATAGAAAGTTCAATTAGTAATTTCGTTTAATTAGATTCTTAATAGAATAAAATTACCCATTAATTTACAAATTCGAATAAGATCCAACATGACCTCCCCACTTATAACCATAGGTCTGACCAGTGAAATAATATAAACAATTAGGACAAAAGGTAAGCGACGGCCGTTAATTGCATATAATGCAACTCTTAGGATTTAATGAAGACCATCATAACATTTATAATTCATATAATAATGCCATAGCATGTTTAGTTTCTCATATAAATCCTCAGTCCGAGGTCTGACCAGGTAACCAGATTTAAGTCCACCAAGCAAGAACCAGCAAATAGTTAGAGGTTTGACCAGTGAACCGTAATTGCCATGAGTTAGAATAACCCTGAGGTCTAACCAGAGAGGCCAGCTAAATGCACGTATTCTTGGTTGGTTGACATTGACTTAAATTTTTTATAGGGGTATACACATAAAAGTGTAAAACGTGTACTAAGAGCATGCAAAACAAACTTTGTACACTATTTTTAAAAACCTTTTATAAATGATATTGTAGTGATTAAATTGGTTCATGGTAACTCCAATCGAACGCGCAAAGAAGTGGAGAACCAGGTCAGCGCGAAGCTTATTAAAAACTTGAATTCTTTAGGAAATTCCTCCTTAAATTTCTCTTATAGTTTGTTCTAGTGGATGAGCCGTACTTCCCAATAATCCATAATGTCTAGTTTTTAATTGTTCTTGAAATCAAGTTTCATAGTTTAAAGTCTTATTAATTTTCTCAAAATCAAATTTTACACGAAACAAATAATAGGTCACAATGAACAAGTATTTAGGCATGTAATTAATAGACTTGTTTTAAAATCATCTTTCTCTTTAAGTATTAGTCCATATTGCATACATATTAGGCGTGTAAACGAGTAATCAAGTAAAAATATGCACATAAAAGACTAAAACTAATAGATGACATTAAATAAAACATGTAGAATCCGAGTTCTCTTGTGAGTCTTCCCCAATTGGAGAACCATAAGACCTTCACTAGGTTTTCATCAATGTGTCTAGATCGTCCCATTCATCACAAAAGAGATTGAGTAGGTCTTATGGCCAGAAAAGGAAACAAAATGAGACTAAATATTTAAAAGATCTAGTTTCCAAAATTAAAAGATTTTGTTACCATAATAAAAATCAAGATCTTGTAGATATATAGTGTGATCTACTATAAAAAGAAAACAAATCTACTAAATTAATAATTTAATTTTTATTCCTTTTTAACCTATATTAATAATTAATAGTTTTCAAGATCTAGATCTTCAAATTTTATTTAATTATGGCAAGGATTTGCATAATCTTTGCCATATTAGCAAGAAAGCAATAAATAAAATATAAAGCGCAGCAGATCAAGCATGTGAATTAAATCTAGGCGTGTATAATTCAAAACATGATATAATTCAAAACGTGTAACCCTAATGCCAAAACGAGTTGACTCGTGATGCCACTGTTGGGATTACAATATCGTATGTCGTTAATTATCTGCCGCTAGGAATTTCCGCCGCTATGCGCGGGTACTCGTCTAGTATAAATTAAATAAGTAATTTACTAACCTTTTATTTATTGAGTTAAATCAATAAACTAACGCCAGATCTTGATCTTGAAACGAGTGATTAAATTACCACCTCTACGGTTACTCACACAAACACGTCAACCAAGTATGAGTCGATTGCTAGTCTACCTTCACGAACCAAACACCTTGTGTTGTATAATCGAACCAAACGCACCCCTTGTGAGCTTGAAACAATCAAAAACCAATTAAACCCTAATTAAGGATTGTACCAAAAAACCCTAATTATCAAAACCTTCAAATCAAAAACCCTAGTTAGGGTTTTGTGTATCGTCGAGCTAGGAATAACACCAAACTAACATCAAGTGTAGAACAAGAATCGTCAAGCAAGGAGGATGTGTAAAACCGAAACCTTAATAGGTTTTGGGTCGATTTGATTTGGAAGGAGTGAACCAAAAACCCTAAAAGGGTTTCTAGGGTTTCGGTTATGGTTTATGGGGAGGAACTGAAATCCTTTAAAAGGAAAATTCGATCAATTAAAGGGGGGAGGAGGGAGCACTAATTTCTAGGTGTTTAGGGTTTGTGATGAATGAATGGTTTATATAGGCACCCAACCCTAAAGCTTTAGGAACAAGATAAGTATATTTTCCATATTTATCACAAAATCTCTCCTCCCTTATTTCCTTTTCTAAAAATTGAACCAAACACCCTTCTAGAATCCCTATAGGGGCCGACCAATCAAAGGGCACCCCTAGGGTTTAGGTTTTGTCCAATTTAGTCCCTTGGTTTATTATTTAAATATTCGTTACACTAGTTATACAAGTAACGGTAAATAACGACTATTTAAATATTTATCGTGAAGTAAAACATACTCTAAGTGTTTAGCGCGTGTGCCCCCAATAGGCTCACGTATTTTTAACGTATAACTTGCGAAACCGGCTAACATATTCCAACAGCTCCCACTTGGGATGCGGAGTAGCAAGTTGCAGATATACTGATAATTGGCAACGTCTAGCAAACACACACAATTACCTTTAAATTAAAAATACTTGAGATAATAGGGGAGGGTAAGGTGGGAAGGGGACAATACATTTAGGGAGAGGGATAATACACATTAAAGAAAGACAAAAAGTCGTTAAAAACTTTTTAGGTACTTTCACTTGTTCGTTTATCTGCCTCAGCTTCACCCTATTTTGTTCCTCATGCGTCAGACGGTTATTTTCCCTCATCATCTAATGAACTTAGGCCACGGTGTATCATGAAAGCGCAAGTTTTGGCGGCGACATCATCTTTCTTGTCTTTCATTACTCATTGTGTAGTTAAAAAAACAAGAAAGTTAATATAAAAATGACGAAAAGGTCTTTGGTAACTGGTGCAGCAGTTACTAAACTACCCTTGATGCTTAGAGGTGTTTGGTAAGTGTTTGGTGATTGGTGCTAGCTCATGTTACCAAACACCACCCCCCCCCACCTCCCCCCCCCATATTGCAGCATCAAGATGTGTTTGGTAAGTGTTGCACCATTTACCAAACACCCCGCTGCGGTAGGGATATTTCGTAATTACATGATGAGTACGTGTGTTAGGAAATAAATTACTTACATACTTTGTCACGGCAATAGAAAGTATTGAATACGTTTTGAATCATTGAGAAAAACATGGAGATTTAATTTGTTGAAACCGCTTGGTGAAGGTTTGGATTGAGAATACTTTTCCATCTTTAGTAGCTTTGATTTAGTTAGTGTGATTTGCTTGTGAAACAAATGTCTGTATTTAGAGATACGAATTAGGTGACGGTTTTTTTGATTCAAAATTGATTTTGTGATGATATAATTTTGGGTTTTGATAATCTCTTCTCATTTGGTAGAGGTTAAAGTGTATTTAACAAACATAAAATTTCCTAATTAATCCGAAAATATATTAAATACACATTAATTGAACTTGTAAATTACTATATTCAAACATATTTTCACTTGGATGAATTAAAAGATTCCTTTTTTAAACAGATTAAACCATGCCTAATGAGCAGAGTTTAGCAAAATCCTATAATTTTAGATAATATGTGTTTTGAAATCTTTGATTAAGGCTAGATGTTATAGTATCAAACTCACCTAGTGAGTTTATATATTTTAAGAAGAGAGTGGTCGGTGAGTTACTCACAAAGCGGGCCTGTTTTTTTAATGTATTTTATTTTGCTTGTGAGTGTGTATGGTATTTAGTGAGGTATATTTTATATAAAGTGGGTATTTTAATGAAATGTAAGTTTGTGGTTGCTATTATGGTTGAAAAGTGAGTTGTAGTGAGTTTTAAAGTTGGAGAGAGAAAGCTGATATGGTGTTGAGGTGAAAAGTGAGTTTTCACTCACCATACGATCCGGCCTAAATATTAAGGGTGGTAATTTTCAACACGACACGATAAACGATACGAACCCGACACGAAGTTAAACAGGTTTGGGTCGAGGATAAATAGGTTTGGGTCATAAACAGGTGAACCCGTATAACCCGTTTAATAAATGGGTTGTGTTTGGGTTGA
Source organism: Tanacetum coccineum (assembly GCA_026074375.1). Taxonomy (NCBI): domain Eukaryota; kingdom Viridiplantae; phylum Streptophyta; class Magnoliopsida; order Asterales; family Asteraceae; genus Tanacetum; species Tanacetum coccineum. The sequence goes on along the minus strand of BQNB010092562.1, from coordinate 5,536 downwards.
GTAAGTATTAAACAGATTAACACGTAAACCCGTTTAAGTATATATATACACTTCAAAAAATAAAATATATAACTTGAATTTTATGTTGGATTATCGACGACATTTGTGAAGTTGAAGGTCTAGATGATTTCGAAACAAAAATACTTAGTGGTTTAAACATCCTTGTTAAATGTAGATCAAGAGAAGTAACACTAAAAATAATCACCGATCCTGATCACCGGCTACATACCTGGATCGACAAGTTGAGAATGTAGGGATCAGATTGGAAACTGGTATGTGCTTAAATACACATACCTTTTACCTTTAAAAACGAGCTGAAATAACCAAAAACGGACTTAAAAT